>MU863712.1:15528-52216 GCA_033575675.1 Parathielavia hyrcaniae | reverse complement strand
CCCAGAGTGGGGTCTTGCGATACGCTGGGAAAGGTCTCTAGGAGGGGGTCTGTCTGTGGGAAAGGAGGGCGGGAAAGGAGGGGGGTAATGTGACGGGCTAGGCCCGTGGTGGCCTCGGTGACCCTCGGCCTGTGCACGTGTGGGCGCACGTGACAGCTGCATGTCAAGAGCTGTCCTCGCGTCTCCTATCTTTAGCGTTCTCTCCTTTCTTCTTCATTCGAAGCAATCAAGTCATTTCTCCCACGCCTTGTGTATCCATTCCAGCCAACGCGTGGACCGTTACACTTCTACTATTAGTATACTTTACTGACTAGGGCCTAGCTAGTAGATTCTCCTAAACCTGACCCCAACACTTGGGTTAGAGATAGGCTCGTTGTACGAGAAGGTCGAGGCAATAGTAGTAGACATTATCGTCATTCTTGTGACGGGCTAGATGTGTAACGGGCTGAGCCCTGCAGAGGCCTCGGTGACCCTCGGCCAACCCCAACCCCTGACTGGAACCCCTGACAGGAACCCCTGAACATCGCCGGGTCAACGACCCCATCAACAACCCCATCACACTTACCCCTTTTGCACTTACTGTGGTTGCCGGCAAAAGTTTTCAAAGTGGGCCGGGTACCGACCAGGGTCACGGACAGAGGCCCACCCTTCCCATCAATGTACCAACGCGTCGCGCGTGGCCGTCAAGTTAGAAAGGAAAATGCATTCCATTGGCATCAATAACAGCTTGTTGCCGTAGAGGCATTGTATCTACACGCTCTCTAAGGAATTCCTCAGGGACTGCTTCCCATGCAGTATTTACTGCTTCCCGTAGTTGGTCAGACGACATCTTTGCCGGGTAGTTGACTGCAATGTAATCCTTCATCCAGTTCCACGCATCCTCGATCGGATTTAGATCAGGGCTATAGGGAGGATGCGAATAAATAGAAATCCCTCGAGCTACTAGCTCTTCGCAAGTGATTTGGGCAGTATGAGGAGAGGCATTGTCGTGCATGAATACCTGGCCTGGATGAAGCCGAAACCATCCATCAACAAGAGGGACGACTTTCTCCGCGTACTTCTCCCCAGTTATCGATCCCCATTCCTTCTCCCAGAAAAGAGCAGGCCCTTTGCCATGTTTTGCTGAATATGAACCCCAAAACATCCATCCCCTTGGCCGTTGTTCACGCTCAACGATACAAGTCGGGTCGTATGCCTCGTCTTTGCGGCGCGTGACCCAGACCTTTCGATGGGTACCGGCAGTCACCCAGGTCTCGTCGGTCCAGAGGATATCGTGGTATCGCTCGAGAGACCAGTGTACACGCTCGAGAGCGTTGTCAAGGCGGAGTTGTCGGTTCTTCTCGGTAATCGGGGGCTTTCGAAATGCAACATAGCGTTTGAAGCCAGCGTTGCGAAGGGCGTAGCGGATAGCGTACTCCGAACAGTCCCACCCAAGAGCAAGAGGGATCCTCGAGTAAGGCATTCGGCGAGACGCTTTTGAGGAGGTAACAAAGGCAATCAGCTCTTCGACCTGTTCAGGGTTGAGAAGGCCAGGGCGACCAGAGCGCTTCTCTGGTGTGATATTTGGAGCGCGGCAAGCATGTCCAACTTGGTTGTAAGTAAGGCCAAGTTGTGTAACGATTTGCTCGTATGAAAGGCCAAGATTGCGGAGGGTTTGAACTTGAAGCCGCTCATCGCGAGTAAGATCAGGGTTCTTGAAACGCTGACTGGGTGGTGTAGAGGGGGCCTCTGAAGCCATTGCAAAGGTGGTGATGTTTTTCTGACTCGACGGCCACGCGCGACGCGTTGGTACATTGATGGGGAGGGTGGGCCTCTGTCCGTGACCCTGGTCGGTACCCGGCCCACTTTGAAAACTTTTGCCGGCAACCACAGTACGTATACTCTCGTGTACAGACAGCGCATGGACCGAAGCGGCAAACTTCGCCGCCTGGGTCCGTGCGCTCTGTGTCGTACATTCTAAAACCTTTCCAATAACGTGATCCACCCCCAAGCGACGCACACCCCCAAGCGACGCACTTTCCCACGCGTCATACATTTCCATCTTCTGCACAGTATTTCTCTACAACCACTAATGGCAACCTTCTGTAAAGAAAGCCAGATAATCCTAGCAATCGAAGCTATTCAACGAGATGGAAAACTTAGCCGCCGAAAAGCCGCGGCAATCTACAACGTGCCCGAAGCTACGCTCCGCCACAGAATGAACGGACGAACACCAAAGCCGGAGTCGCGTCCTGCGGCTCATCGGTTGACAGTCACTGAAGAGGAGGCAGTTGTTCGAAACATATTGGACTTGGATGCGCGAGGATTCGCGCCCCGATACGCTGGTGTGGAAGATATGGCCAATTTGCTGCTCGCGCGACGCGACGGCGGACGCGTCGGCAAGCACTGGGCCGAGAAGTTTGTCAAGCGACAACCAGAACTCAAGACGCGTTTCAATCGTGTATACGACTTCTAGAGAGCCCTCTGCGAGGATTCAGAGCTTATTAGCGCGTAGTTCAAACTTGTGTACAACATGAGGGCGAAGTACGGTATCCACGACTGCGACTTCTACAACTTCGACGAGACCGGCTTTATGATGGGTATTATCTGCGCATCTATAGTAGTTACACGCGCCGATCGACGTGGAAGAGGCAAGGCAGTTCAGCCTGGCAATCGGGAATAGGCGACGGCGATTGAGTGCATCAATGGCGAAGGGTGGTGCCTCCCGCCGTTTCTCATTGTTCAAGGCGCGTACCACCTCGCCAACTGGTACACCGAGGGCGAGCTCCCACTCGACTGGGCTATCAAGCCAACTTCCAATGGGTGGACAGACAACGAGACTGGCCTGGAATGGATCAAACACTTCGATAAGCACACAAAGTCTCGTACAAAGGGCGTGTATCGGATGATTGTGCTCGATGGGCATAAGAGTCACCAGTCGGCCGAATTCGAAGCCTTCTACAAGGAGAACAACATCATCACCATCAGCCTGCCTGCTCACTCATCTTATATAACCCAGCCACTCGATGTTGGGTGTTTCAGTGCCCTAAAGAAGGCGTACGGTCGGGAAATCGAGTACTTCATTAGAGCGCACATCAACCACATCACCAAGGTCGAGTTCTTCCTCGCCTTCAAAGCCGCCCACTTTGCCGCCATGACCGAGAGTAACAACAAAGGGGGTTTCAGAGGTGCAGGTCTAGTACCTTTTGACCCCGAAGCAGTGATATCTAAGCTGGATGTCAACTTACGGACGCCAACACCAACTGGTCCCCCTTCTGCCGCTGCCGATCCTTGGTTCTCCCAGACGCCCCAGAACCCAACAGAGGCTGTCTCGCAGTCCGAGTATATCAAAAGTCGGATTGCCTGTCACCAGGGAAGCTCGCCAACGCCAATTCTCACTGCTGTCGACCAGCTTGCGAAAGGGACGCAGGCATTGGCGCACTCGGTTACCCTCATGACGGCTGAGATACGCACCTTACAGAAGGCAAATGAGGCACTTAGCAAGCGTCGGAGGGCTAAAAAAACACGTGTACGTCTTGGGGGACCACTTACTGTAGGAGATGCACAGGATGTACTGGCCCAGAAGGAGGTAGAGGAGCAGGTAGAGCGTGAAACGCGGGAAAATGGTGGTCGGCAGACTCGAACAGAGACAGCTCCACGACGTTGTAGCAAGTGCGGAAAGCCTGGGCACAATACGCGCACGTGTCAGGGAGATGTAGGGATATCTGACGTATAGAATTTCGAATGGTTTTAGTGTATTGCAGCTGTTATAGTAGTGTAATTGATGTTTCTTGTTGCGTGGTGGTGGAAAAGTGCGTCGCTTGGGGGTGTGCGTCGCTTGGGGGTGGATCACGTTAACTAAGTTTACAACAAACATAAAGCGCTAGCTAGAACGTAGGAAGGCAGTAGAAGGCCCCAGAAGAGGAAATAGCTATACAATCGCGCCATCCCCTAGACCCCTCCAGTGCCACGTTATGACGGAAAATACGGAATCCAACGCACTACTTCACTGACCTGAGCACCTTGACGACGGCCTCGCGGCCTCTAAATTAAAGCAGCACGCGCCTGGCCATGGTGATGCCGGTGATGTCCCAACGCTCTTCCAGCCTCGTGCTTGCCATCCAAGCCTTCCAATCGCTGTCGCCAGACAGCTTCATCAGGTTGGCGTAATCCCAGTAATCGGGGTACCATCCGGCACTCTCCCAGTCGAGGAGGGCCAGTATCCGGCCGTCCTTGTCCACCAGAATGTTCCGTGGGGCAATGTCGCCGTGTGTGAAGACAGACTTGTTCGACCGGGGCAGCATGCTGGGCAGATCCTTGCCGTCGGAGAAGGAGAGCCCGTTGCACTTTTTGTACTGGTCGAAAATGCGCTCACGTACGGCGGCGTCGCTGCGGAGCGGCTCCGCAGGGTGTGCAGAGCCGCCGAGCAGCGGGTCCCAACTCGCGGAGCCATCGGCGTTGCAGCAAAAGTAGTCTGAGAGCGGGGCCGGTTTGGGAATGGTGCGGATCTGGGCGACGAGGCTCCAGATGTTACGGCAGACGCGCTGCTTTGCCGTAGGGTCGAGAGAATCCCACACCGAGTCGAGGCGCTTGCCGGGCACGAAGCTCATGACCAGCTGGCCGGTTTTGTTGCCGCGCGCATCACGGCCGTACCAGGAAGAGTACACGTGAGGAATGGGGACTGAAGGCGCATGTTCCTGGACGAGACGCATTGCTGCCTCTTCATTGTAGCGGACCTTGCTGCCCTCCTTCGTCACCACGTCCGGCTCAACCTGCGTGACCACGCACCCAGGCTGCCTTGAGAGCGTGCGGGGTGCCATTTCGTCCGGCTCTGCGTCTGGGTCTGGGTGTGGTGAGCAAAAGCTGCCGGTGGCTCCAATGACGCGCGAAATCCCTTACCGGACATTCTCGTGTAGCAAGAGTATGTGTGCCGAGGGGGAGAGAGCCAGATAGATATAGAAATTCGGGTTGCCGTTGAACCGTCAGCCTCGAGAACAGAGGTGTGCTTTGTCCAGTTCGGCCCCCAACAGTCCGACGTACAGTGTGGGAGTTGTTAAGAGCACCGTGCTCCCTTTTCGGCTCCTGCCGGCCTTTTTTTTGCTCGGCCAAACACTGTGCCCCACCTCGGTAGGTACTCTCACTGGCCATCATCACTACCAACCCTGCCAGCAAATTTCTTCCCCTCATCCCGGAGGCTGAGCGTGGTACCCAGCCTCGGAGTCAGGACATTGATTGGAAGGGCTCCAGTGTCCGCTGAAGCCAGGACAGGTCTCTCCGGCTGCCGACCAAGCAGCTGGCTTGGCGACTGTCTGAAACCAACATTGGCCGGCTTCATCCAGGCAGTCGGCTTCATCCAGGCAGTCTCGTCGACCTCACGTTGGGGGCGCCCCACTCGCAATCTGTCCCGCCACTCGGCCACCTCCAACACGCCTGTCTGATAGCCGGGCTGCGTGTTGGCGCGAGGGCCTAGATAGAAATAGCCTTGCCTGTTCCCACACTGGGAGATGCTACACGCCCCCCAACGCCGAGGTCCCAGGGGCTGAGGCCCGCTTTACCAACGTCGCTGCAGGAGGCGGCGCGTGCGGGAACTAGCTACGCCGGCCTAGGGCCGATGCCCGTACACGAGCTTCGTTGCACTGGGTTGGTTGGGAGACCGGGTTGACAACGGGAACTGCCTAGAAGCGGGTGGTTGAGTTGGCTTCCTGGCAACGGCGGCCGGGGGCGCGAAGCAGACGCCGCCTCCAAAACATAACCAACCTCTGTTCATGAGACACAGTTGAGCCTCAGGGACGGCCGAGCGGCCATCCCACCGCTGTGCCTTTGGTTAGAGAGCGGTGGGTGCCACAGAACATGCCTCGCAAATCCGGCGCAGATGACAGAGAAGAACCGGTCGCTGAAGACCAGCAGGAGAAGCCGAGAGCGCTCGTTTTCAAGATATATAAGCCGTCCCATCCGGAGCGACGAGAGCAGCCCTCGTCCCTTCAACAAGCCTTCTCTACAGATCTCACATTGCATCCGCGTATCAATCTTCTTTCTGTTCGGCAACTTTGCTACACCCATTTGAAAAACTCTCCTTCGTCCGATACAATATATACACCGACACGTCAATCACGCAAGGTGAGCGTACCGGCATTGCTATATCAGCACAGGAGTTCTTACGAAGCTCTCTTCCCAGATGCCGTCGTCCAATCGCTCGTCATCCACTAGCTCCAGTGCTTCCGACACTTCTAAGAAGCCAAAGACCTGGAGGATTCTGAGTACGGAATATAAGGAGCTCGGGAATGGGAAGCAGTTCTCCCGCAAAATTGACCTAAAGACAGGCCTGCCGAAAACCGAGTGGCAGGAGGTAGCGAAGCCCCCGTCATCCAGCAGCGGCTCGAGTCAGGAGGAGCAGCACAAGTTGTACCTCGTCCTGCAGAAGCAGGCCGAGGGGGAGCCTGACCACTGGTCTCTCTTCGCCACCCGCGGTGGAGAGTTGACCTCGGCACGGGGGAAGGTGTGGCAGGTCAAAGGGGACGCTCTATCCATGCGCCATGTGCCCGCCAACAACGTCGCCATCTTCGCCTCCGGTTCGTTCAAAGCGCACTATGTGTTGTGCAGCAACCTGACCGCGGACATGGAAAATAAGGTCGAAGCGGCGGCCGCTAGGGAGGCGCCTCCGAAGGCGGCAAACCAGGCCGCCGTTGTTGAGAACTGCCAGGGCTGGACGATCCGTGTGTTGCGACGCCTCGAGAAGGAAGGTGTTGTTAAGAAGGAGACGGTTAACCAGATGAGCAAATTGAAGCAGCCCATCCGCAAGTAGGTAGTTGCCAGAGCAGCCCCGAACTACATCTGAGGCTTGCTGGTCAACACACAAACTGAGAGCTTCGAGCCAACAAAGGTACTTTGTCTTGAGGAATGTGTGGACAACCATGTCATCTTATAGAAGATCGTCCCGTTTTGTATTCGTGCCAGAAACCGAGTTGCACACAGGTGGTCAACCCAGTAGACGCACAAGTACCGCACCACCACCAGCGGGTCCGGGTCTAGCACTCGGATACTGTCAATCGAAAATCCCAGTGCGCCTAAGCTGTACATGTCGCGCCGTAATGCCGTGTAATTATATCGCATTAAGTGACCTCGAAAAGATGAAATGATGCACATTTTCTGTCCTAGAAGGGAAAACACAGTTGAAAGCCTCCTAGCAAGCTTGTTGGAGGCTTTATCCAAAGCCTTGCCGAGTAGGAAGTTCTTAGCGGATTGGTAGATGAAATATACAGTTTGTTCTCGAAGGGTCAGGAACAAGCCGCAAAGCTCGACGATTTCTTCCAAGGACCCTAGATCGTCGGAAAGGCCATCTGGCATGTCAACAAGAGAGGTGAGTTCATTAGAGTGATGGGTCGCCAAACCAGCGTGGCGATAGCAAGAATCCGCTTGCAGAGTTTTGCATATAGATCTTCTCGTTGTTCCTCCTTTTCACTTCATCCATCAGAAATCGACATGTAAACCCATCAATATCTACCAACCAACCCCTTCGCACCTAATACGCGTCTCCGCCCAATCAGTCGCCGAGCAGCATAGCTTCAAGCCGCAGGGAATTTCGGCGTTCTCGCTGTACTCGCCGCACATGGCCTTGGCGTTGCACTGAGACAGACAGCCGTCGCCGCAGAAATCCGGACCGAAGCTGCAAATATGGTCCTTGCCGCAGCAGCTGCCATCGATACAGGGGCCGTCGTTGCAATATAGTGGACCATCGCGCTTCGCCGGGCTGACATTGTGGTGGGCGTCTCTCGCGGCCAGGTCGTTCAGCACGGCAGGCGAGGACGGGGGCGAGAGAGGCTGAGGTGGTACTCGGGCCGGGTTCTGTTGGGTTGGGCGCTGGTTTGCGACCGGAACGACGTAGATGCTATCATCATGTTGCTCGTCCCGAGGAAGAGGCCATCGTCGTAGATGTTAGCGGAAGGTACCGCGTTGGCGTTCCGAAGTGGTGGGATACAGAACGAAAGACTACCTACCCAGAAAACTATCAGTCGGTCTCTCCTTGACGATGGAGCGATAGAAATATGTGCTGCCATGCCGAGGCTATACCTTGGTGTGGTCATACATGATACATCTCGAGCATTAGTCCATCCCCCTCATATCAACACCAGTTGGTGAGCGTTTCCTGGCGGGCTGGCGTCTCGTTGTTCCTTTTCGAGTTGCCGCAGCATACTATAGTACTTTCTGATGCTTGGCATAACTACTGCTGGCGAGGAGAGAGCGTGTTGGATACTTTGCGATGTTCTAGGATTCTCACTATAGACATCCCACACAATCCCATCAACTCCGTTATAAGGACATATTTGTAGAGAGGGACGCCTAGTTCCTTACCTGCTCAAAAGGGTCAGAACTAGTCGCTCTAAGGACAAGAAACCACCCCCTTTTGAACAACAGCGAAGACAAGAAGATGTCGCTATTGTAGGGAGGCCGAGAACATGAATCTGGAACTAGTATTTCGCTTTCATTCAGCGTCGAATTGCTGACTTAGCAAAGTCTAGGTCACGTACTATGGCGTTTTCTGATGATTGAAACGGTAGGAAACGTGTTTGCGCTCAGTTTCCATGACTCCGTTTTCCCATTCCGTTTTCCGACTTTTGCTGTAGTGTAAATCTAATGTCGCCTTGTTGTGACTACACTCTAAGCCGACCAAACGCGTTTGTAATCCCCTTCTACACGTCTTGGCTAATGGCCGCTTTCGTGTTCATGTGTGTCGAAAGATGCCGACCCCACGGGCCACCGTCTCGACCAGCCCAAACTCGACGGCTGCACCGCGGGCGACCTGCTGGTCTCGTCGGCCCAGGAGGAGCCTTTCCGTGGTATACCAACAGTGGGGTTACTTCACAAGGAGCGAGAACGTAGCGACGTCGACTCAGCGACCTGGCGTGCTCGCGCTGCAAGTACCAGCCCCGGCGCTCGTCAACCTAAGCGAGCTGGCCAACGTCGAACTGGACGCGACCGTGGCCCATACGGCCTGACCCAGCCGACCCCGATGCTCGTCGTAGAAGGAAAGCCTCGACCACACAACAGAGCCACGCGAGCCAGGAGCAGACCTGGCAACAAGTACACGCGCTGTTCTCAAGGTTCACGATCACTTGCGGCGCCGACATCACCCGAAGGCGGATTGCCGGTCCACGCCGCATGCTGGCGATGAGCGTGGGAACCGACCTAAACCGGCGCAGTCCTGCATTAGCACAGCTATAGAGCAATAACAAGGCAGACCGCAGCTTGCTAGGATGCCCGTTCCCGAGTCAAGCGGGTCTAAATTACGTCCAACTGATGCGCTACTCCAGAACGCACCACTCACGGACTTCCCGGAATATCCACCCAAGGGGCTGTTGTTCAGGCGGACTGGCACCTGCCCTGCCTGACGATCGCCTCGCCGATATACATCCATGTAGTTGGCGACGTATTCCTACCAATCATTGGTGAAATTCGCCCTAAGACTGACCGAGTTCCTGGACCTGTGACCGACTAATCCTACGTATAGTCAGGGCTTCTAGGAAGGAGTGTGGGTGGACCTCGTGTCGGTCTCGCCGAGGGAACCTAGGATAAGGCGTTCAACTGGGAGCTGGTGCGCCTCCAGGGTGGTGGCAGACAAAAAGCGCGACAGGAGTGCCTGCCGCGACTTCAAATGGACGCTCGGCCACCACTCGTCGGTACGACCAACCCGACCACCCTCATCTCGATAAGCCCTTCTCCTCGGTTCCTAACCTGCACATGATTTTTCAAGGACGCCGACGTAGCTATCCACTCCCTCCGAGGAGCATGAAGGCTCTCCAACTGGGCTTTTGGCCTGAGACCTCATGTACTCTCACCTAGCCTACACCTTCCCGAGTTACACTGCGACACCGCTACACATGAGGCATGGCCGAACAGCCGCGCGACGATTCCGAGCAGCCCAGCGGCATTTTCTCTACATCTGCAGACGACAGAGGCCATGGCACGTCCACATCCGGGTGCAGAGAACCGAGAATATTGCAACTACCAGAAGAACAGTTCTTATCCGAATCGGGCTCCTGGTGGGGATCGGGGGCGGCATCGCCAAACCACACGAGGGTTTGGACATCCGGCTTGGCGACGTGGTTGTCAGCCAGCCCGACGGAGCCACCGGCGGGGTCGTCCAATACGATCTAGTGAAGGCAGTGTCCGGTGGCGAGCGAGAACGCAAAGACTTCCTCAACATGCCTCCGCGGGTCCTCCTCCACGCGCTGGCGCATCTGCAAGCGGAGCACCTTGACTACGCCGATTCTCACAAGAACAACCGCTGGCAACGCTATGCCTCCGCCAAGGCGGCGGCGGTCGGAAAGGAGCTCCTCAGTTATGTTCCGGCCAGCGACCTTCAGAAGACGCGAAGGGCTGCTGAACTCCTTCAATCTAGTTAGTGCCCCTTTGCCTCCAATAAGCACAGCTTTGCTGATAGCAACGTAGTCGAGACAAAACTGCTACACATCGAGCCCAAAATAAGCAACATACATACGGGAGTTGACAGTCTTTAAGTCAGACAGTCATCTTGATTTAAAGCCTAAGACGTAGCTCTCGCCCCCGATCCCTCGACGAATCGCAACGCGGCAAAGGAAAAGCGGCAGGAAGGCACTGGGAACTGATTCGTCACGAGCACTGCTTTCCTCGAATGGAAGTTGGGGTCGCGCCGACATTTGTGGTTGCACGGTTGCGGCAAGACGGTGCTCACCTCGACCATCCTTGACCATCTGCACGACGCCCGACCCGACTCGTGTGTTTGCTTCAGCCGAGTTCTTGAAACGGGCTCTAGCCTCGCACAGCTCAATGAACGGCCGTCAGACACACATTTGTTATGCTGTATACTTGATGTGCTTGAAGCCATGATGGATCTTACCGCTCCATAGCAGATACGAGGTCTTGTATCGCTTGTTGCACCGTGTGCCGCGCCAGGGCAGGTTGGGGCCCAGTCCATCGGCAGGGCGCCATCTGAGCAGGGTGTTCGATTTTGAGCGTGTTTGCCTCGAATCGAGTTCCGTCTCGAGCTGAAGAGCAGGAGGACGGAAGCGGTGAGGCTGCCTGTGTATTGACTGCGGATTCAAATCCAGATGGCGTCGACGGTCGAGACCGTTTTGGAGGGTTTCTCTGCCCGCCGCTGTCATCCCCGCCGTGGCGTTTCGGGGGCCGTAGGGAGTCAACGTCCATACCGGGTGGGGAGGTTATGGGCGAGACTGTCAGGACGTGATCAACACTCATTGAAGAGTCGCGATTTGACGTTTGTGTTCAACCAAGGCCCGGCAGGCCTGTTTGCATCTCTTGGAATCCAATTCGTACCTTAACGAACGAGTCGGGTGCTTCAGAAAGCGATTTGAGGCGGTGATGCCATGGCGAATCACGGTGTGTACCGCCTGGGCACTACTGCTGCTGCGCCGCCGCCTGAATGGTGTGTCCAGCTGGCTGTGTGCCTAATGAGTTTGCCAGGACAGTGTTCCACTGCATTTAATGCCAACTGTCACACGAGCAGCCAATCATTGGGCGAGCACAGCCTCTGGCGGCTTGCAGGAGGGGGGCCTCTTTCATCCATTTCTTGGGGTGTTTCGCTGGCACTCAACTTTCTCTCCTGTCAAGCGATTCCATGATTTTGGAACTCGAGGGCTTTCACCTGTATTCATCGCCAACATCCTCGGGTCTTTGTCCACAATGGCGTCCTCCAGGTCTCACCCTTTGCTCGACGACATCTTTGAACACGCCGTCAGCCGTTTTGAGGCCAGTCTAGCCGACAAACAGCGACGCAAGTTCCAGGGCTGCACTCGTGGAGATGTCGACGACGAGATCCTGGGCATCCAAAAGCGTCTTGCTTTGGAGCGGCAACAACGGAATATGCGGAGACTCTCAAAGTTCATCGAGGGCATGACCCAGTTGGGCAAGGTCATTGAAGTCTTTGTGAATGCCGACATCACCGTTGCTTTTGTGCCGGGTCCCATCAGATTTGTGCTGCTCGTAAGTCTTCGATGAATGTGCAAATCCTTGGTTGTCGTGAGTCAATTTCTAACACGGATGAAGGCAGCCGGCACCTGGGTTGAGTCATTGGACTGCCTTCTCGACACCTACGCCGAGATGGGAGAGTTCCTTCCCGGACTATCGCAGTACGAAAAATGCCTCAGGCGCCATCCTGCCATCGGAGGTCATCTGCGCAACTACTACTGCGATGTGCTTGAGTTCCACAGGAAAGCACTCTCGGTATTTTCAAGACCAAGTAATCCGCCGACCACCGAAGCACCTCTCTGCCTTCCCGTGCCGCAAGGCCGTTACTGACGATACTCAGGTTGGAAAGATTGCTTTTCATTCGGCCTGGAAGACGTTCAAGACGCAATTCGGGTCCATCCTGTCCCAGCTCAAGCGACACCGAGACCTCTTATCCGATGAAAAGATCACGGCCGCTCTTTCCGAAGTGCAGGACGTCCGCCAGACTTTTGAGGACAAGCTCGACTAGTTGTCGCGTCAAGTCCAGAAACTCCATCTTGACAACGACGAGGAGTTGTCTTTGAGGCACCGTGAAGTGCTAGACCGAAAGCGGCCAGTTTGTGCTTTCCAAGCCCGACCCCCCAGACTACGGCTTCGACCTCGAAAGGGGGCTGAACGAGCGGCGAGTTCCTCTGCCGGCGACTGGCTCCGAACCGACCCTGCATTTTACCAGTGGATTGATCTGACAAACCCGGAGCGGCGGACGTTGTATTTGCATGGGAAACCTGGCACAGGTTGTTACTCCCGCATCCAATCTTTGCCTCGTGCTGTATCTCGCTAACATAAGACGGGACTCGACTCTGGTAGGCAAGACAGTCTTTGGCCTCGGGAGTGATTCAACACCTCCATAAGATCAGAGGGAACTGCAGCAACAATGACCGGAAGTTTTTGGTGCTCTACTTTTTCTTTAGGCACCATCAAGCGGACAAACAAGCATTTTCCGCTATGCTGCTGTCTCTTCTTTCGCAAGTTGTGCTCCAGGACGAGGTGGTCCTGGATCTTGTCTACGAACAATTGACCCAGGCCGACCAGCAAAAGGTTCGCTCCGTCTCGTTGCTATGCAAGCTAGGCGAGCTAGCCTTGAGAGCGCAGGGTCTCTGTTTTGTTGTCGTGGACGGACTTGATGAATGCGTCGAGGGCAGAACCTCAAAATCGCGGTCATCGACTGGCTGGAATCACTCATGGTGGCTTCGAATTCGGCGGGCCCAGTGGAAGCAGGGGTTCAATCAGACGAGAGATGCATTCGCCTACTGATCAGCGGCCAAAGAAACGGGTCCTTGGATGCTCGTCTGAAGCACTGGCCCGCCATCCAGATTGACACCTCCGCCGCTCATATGAGCGACATCGAAGCTCATTCCACGGCAATCAGCCTTCAGATACAGAAGAGGTTCCGTGTCGACGAAGCGGAGCGCTTGGGGGACATGAGTAGGGTCAGCACGAAGGCAAAGGATACGTTCAATCCGCTTGGAGAAGTGAAACTTAAGGTACCTGTACTAACCACCGGATAGGTATGTTCCTGTATGCTAAAGTCGTTCTGGACAATCTGTTGCGCCAGCCCACACTCGGCCATTTCAAGCGAGAGCTTAGAGAAGAGCATTCCCAAATGGCCTGAACCAAGCGTATGTTTCTCAAAGTGGCACAGCTGAACTCAGCAAGGCATGGCTAACGTTCTGTAAGGTACGAACGAGTGGTTGTGCAGATTATGGAAGGACCAGATGCGGCACAAGCCATGCGGATTCTGGGACTCGTCATTTGCGCCGAAAGACCACTGTTCAGAGCCGCTTCTGCATATTCGTGGAAACTGAGACGGCGGATCCAGATTTCTTGCTGCCGGAGCCTTGCAAGAAATACTGCGGTTCCATGGTTGACCTTGCGGCGAACCATGAGCCCTGTCCAACGGCCGACCAAGTGGTGGAGCTCGTCCATGAGACGGCGCGCGGGTACATCCTCAGCATCTCTCTCTTACCTTTAGGGACATGGAAGATAACGTCAATTCGATGGCAGGTGTCTCTTACACACGTACACTGGCAAGCCGGAACCCTGGTTCAATCTGGCCGACCTCCACAAAGAGATGGCCATTTTTCTGTGCACGATATCTCTCCTCTGCGCCTTTCCGCCCGATTGAAAGCAGCGCCGAAGTCAAGAACCACTGTCTGACTGGCTACTACGGGTTTCTCGACTACGCCGTTACAAACTGGTGGAAGCATTTCAGGCGTCTCGACTTCCCTCTGCATGCGGACAGCGACACCACGGCAGCTCTGTGCAGCGTGCTGAGTTCTCTCCAACCCTCGACGCAGGATGGTACGGAGATCTCGGCATCGAACATTACGACAGCTTGGGCTGAGACCCAGCACCTCCAAGACGACAAGGATTGGGAATGCTCCTTCCCGACAGAGACACGTCTTAAGTCCATATGAGACTGCATCGAAGAACTGTTCAACAGCCCAAGTGACCACGTTGGTATAAAGGGCCTCGACGACGTTCGAGAACTCTACGGCCGAGTCAACTACAAGTGTACTAAGCCGTGGTGCCAATTCTTCGTCGTGGGCTTCACCACCCGTCTTGAGCGCCAGAATCACGTCGCACAACACGAACGCCCCTTCAGATGCAGCCATGATGGCTGTTATGGGTGCCGAGTCGGATTCGCAAAACATTCGGATCTTGTCAAACACAACACCAGTAGTTATCCACTGCCCCGCAGCCAATCCAGACTTTCCATCCAACACGAGGAAGACCGACATATTCAAGGCTGCAAAGAAGGGAAAGCGAATCAGTGGCAACAACTTCAACGGGGTTCTCCCAGAGAGCTTCTGGGTTCACGCCAGGTGTGGCCCTTCCACGTGCAAAGCAAGCTCTGGGGCGATCACATCGGGAGAAAAACTGCTTCGAGCGGTTAGTCTAGGCAATGCTCAGGCGGTCTCAACTGCCATCTTGGGTGAACAGCCAATCTGTCTCGATTTACACTGGGATGTCCAACCGGAGTTGGATGGCCCTGGGCCCAAGACCCTACTCCATGTAGCGCTGAAACAATCTCCTACGAATACTTAAGCATGGGCTTCAGGCTATGGGCAACATGAGGAAACCGCCACTCTGCTGATGGAGACTGGGAGACTTAACTACGACACCACCGACAACGAAGGGAATTTACCACTACACTACGCCTGTACGACGGCGTATCCGGCTGTTACACCCAGACTCTTTGCTTTGACCAGCTCCTGAACACGAGGAACAAAAAGGGAGAAACACCACTTGATCTGCTCCTACAGCGGAACGAGGGAGCCGGCGACAGTGAGCATGCGAGACGAGCGTCTTTGATCACGAGACTGCTTGCTTCTGGATTCATCGACGTCAACGACACTGATCCGGCGTCCGGGAGAACCCCTTTACATCGCGCATGTGAGGTCTCATGCACGTGCATCGTAACGTAACCACTTTCCCATTATGCGCAGAGCATCGATTTGAAGGACGACATGGGAATGACACCTTACCAGCTTACCCTACACCGACGGATACTCCCACTGACCGCTGACATTCTGCAATACAAGATGCACCAGCTGCATGGCGACCGGGCAGCCTTGACGGTCGAGGAGCGACTGTATCTTGAACTTGCCGAGCTTGTGGCCAAGAACGATCCCACCATTTTCATAAGCCCATGCGCGACGAGGGCCAGCATCGCCGGACCCGGTATCGTCACATTGCTCCAATTTGGTGCTTATCATCTGGATGCTTCACTCATTCGAGGGTGATCTCTCTGCAACAGCTGAAAGCCTTTGGGGCGGAACTCCCACCTTGGAGACCCTCCTGATTTCAACAAGTGGGAACGCGGCCTCCTTTCATTATCGGATTCCCTTGACGAAACCAGCTTCAGATACGGAGATGTTCTCTCAAAGCCGCTATTTCTCGCAATGAACAGCGCGCTACGCGAGCAACGCCAGACCCGCAGGGGCTGCAGCCGAGGCGGGTAACCTGGTACAGGCCCGCTTCAAAGAGGTCTTCAATACCCTTTTAGGAATCCCCGACTATAGCCTCACTGACCTGTCATTGGGTGTGTCTGAATCGGCACAGATGCTCACGATCCGGCTGATCGATGCCTTCTGCGATGCCGGGATGGTAGCGCGGATGGTATAGGCTGGGCTTTCGATACCGTGGAAGCGATTTCGGTGGAGTGAAGATCACCAAATCCTCGTTGCCCGGGCCTGTTCATCTACAGTAGACTCGAGTTGTCAAATGTTGGGAGGGTGTTGTCGAGGGCAATCTCCATCGGCACCTTTCGGCTGGCGGACGTTATGCGGGAAAATTTTGACCTCGCGAAAGGGGTTTTGAAGTTGGGGTTGATGAGGCCAGAGTCACTGGGTTTGGAGGACGAGGGAGGAATAATGGCCATTGTGGCTGCAAATGGGGACGGTGAGGTGCTTTCGGACCTCTTTCGCCTGGGGTTCGACGGCAAAACAGCCCTGATGAAATTAGTTAGGGCGGGCGGCGCAGACGGAGTGCGCCTTCTGCTCGACAGCAAGAACGAGGCGGTACTTGAAGCAGCGGAGGAAGCATACTCCTTGGCTATGGATAGGGGGCATTTGAATTGCGCAGTAACGCTAGCAAATAGCGACAAGAGTTTGTATCGCCTTTAGTGGGAACGTTACAATCGTCACAAAGCTCACATTCAACTTGGTGTAGACTAGGTACTAGGTCGAGAGCTAGCTGATTTTGAGCTGCTCAAGGCCCGCGGATTCTATGTCATTTTCAGTTCCAAAAAAAATTGTCCGTGGACATGGCCAAGTTTGGACATATGCCCCTTTCAATATACGCGAGTACCCGGGGGATGATGGCAGCGGCCTGGCAGAAAGGAGCAGGCAAGGTACAGCCACGAGCAAGCAGTTAGGAGAGAGGAATATAAAGCGGAGAGCAGTGCGTCTCCTTGGAACAGACTAACACCGGTTCACAGCCTGACATACAAGACCCGGACCTGCGGCAAGTACCAGGTACAGCATGTTATGTCTCCGACCGAATCCGACGTAACTAACACGCCCTAGATGCACCGTACATCTCAGAAATACATGGACCGTTCTATATATCACGATCTCGCTCAGCTGCCCATATACCGCCTCAATAAAACGCACCCCAACTAAGATTCCATTTGCATCCGAGACCTCCCCCTGATCACCAAAGGTGCTGTCCTTGTCCAAACATGTGAGACACGTCACAACAACCTCCGCATACCTGTCGCCCATCCTCCGAGGCAGTACCTTCCGCGCCAGCTCAACCAGATGGTCCTTGAACAGGACCCATGGGCTCTTAATCCTCACAAACTCACAACACACTCGGCCGTATTCAGGGGTCTGACCCCCTCGCCACCAGAGTACTCCACCAGCGGCTCCCACATGCCAATCTCCAGCAGACACACCCCAAGACTGTAGATTCATGCTGCATGCGATACTCCTCGGCCGGAAACTCGCCCATGCGCTCCGGGTGGCGGTAAGTGTTGTGCTCCCAGTCCTAGTCGCCCATCATGTTGGTATGGCCTCCCGCCGAGCGGAGGTGTCAAACCTAACGAGGAAGCTAGACCGCAGTCTATTGCCTGCAGACCCTCCACCGACACCCAGCGTCGAACCATCCTCACTTCCCCCCTGATCCAACAGCAAGACCGACTCAGGGCGTATATTCTTGTGCACAAAGTCAAAGGTATACACATAGCTCACGCTCGTAGCCAGCTCCCGCGCAAGCCGAACCCTCCTCGTCAGCGACGGCGGCGCGCCGACGCCGACCTCCCCTTCCCGGTCCCGCCCCACTCCTAGCAGCAGCGCCCTCAGACTTGTCATCCGCGTAGCATCTGCCCCCTCGGGGACGTTGAACACGAGATCGAACCCGGTCAGGTCCAGCTGCTTCTGCGGCTGGCCAAACACGCGCACGACGCCCTTGCAGTTGAGGAGGCCGAAGGCGAAGGGGTCGGCGCGCTTGAGCTTGCGGGCGAGGTCGCGGACGTCGGTGTCCAGGGCGCGGATGTTGCTTGGGGCGCGGCAGGGGAGCGTGTCGATGATGAACCAGCGGTCTGGCTTAGAGGAGGAGGAGGAGGGCATGCATGCTGCCTTGGCGCGGCTGAAGGGGATGGCGGTGGTGGTCAGGGTCATGGTGGGGAGGAAGACAGAGGGTTGGGTGCCCGTGGGCTGGAGGGCGTCGCGGATGCCTCCTGTTAGGGAGAGAGCTGAGGGGATAGTAGAGGGTTTCCGTCGCTTGGTGACAGCGACTTACTTCTCGTGTAGGTGCCGTGTCTCCCGCATTGTCTTCAGCTTGTCGTCGATGACTGGGTTTGGGTCGAGCATGTTCAGGTCCAAAGCGGCCTTGCAGCGTCCCTGCCACTCCTCGAGATCGCGGATCATGGCATCCAGTGTGCTCTGCTGCTGGGCGTACTTGCCGCTTTTGGCTTTGCGGTAGAAGTGCAGGAAGCCAGGGCGCCAACCCGACGCTGGGTCTTGCAACTTCTGCACCTGAACGACAGCTAAGTCCAGCTTCCTCGCCAACACAGCCATGCTGTCTTCAAAGATCCGCCGGATCTCGTTGTTCATGACGGGATGTAGGGTCTGTATGAGCTGCAACTGGGCTGTCGTGTTCATCCAGCACAGCTCGACGGTGGTGGTTCGCTCGGCGAGCTCGTCATCGGCGTCTTTCCATCGCTCGCAGAACTCCACCAGTGACGCCGTATCTGTAGGAAGCTCGTCAGTCTGCTAAATGCAACAGGTACCCGATGCACGAGATCGAGCGAGGAGACGTACTTGTAGCATGTTTCGATGTCGTTGATGATGCTAAAGGGGTCCATTTCTGCTTGAAGGCCAAGGGCTTCGGTTCAAAGCAGCAAAACCCCAACTCTGTCCCACGCGACATGGAGGTCACTCTACGTCAAGAGGGATACTTACCACAGTCTACTCCGGTGCTCCTGACCCAGCTCAACTATGCGCTGCCCCATGAAAGAAGGGAGAGCAACAGGTTGACAGACGGGGTATGAGGCTGCTTCATGTTACCCTCATGTTGTGGACATCATCGAAAGGTTCGAGACTGGATGCGCACCTTGCTACCCACCATATGATATACTAGTTGAGTCTCTGACGGCTTGGTGTAATGGCAATATTTATACGTATAGCTGTTGACATCAATCCCAGGCTCAAGACTTTTCTCTTCCGGTTCATTCCAGGCCACCCTCGTCACCGAACTGGCTCCAAGGAAGAATCCGAAGAATCCGAGGTGTCGCTGGAACTCGAGCGGAGTGGATATCAATGCGACGTTGGCGAAGGGATCAATTGGGCTCATCTAACCTCCGCTACAACCATTACGCCGTCTTACTTTGCATCTTAGGCAAGGACATCAGGGTCCGTACGAATTGGGGAGAGAGCCACGAGTCGTGGAGGGATATAAAGGGGACGAATACCTGCCCGGGTCAACTCTCTGCCCCCATCTCCTATTCCCCTTTTACCTTTGGACGCTCCCATCTACCCAGCGTCACCATGAAGCTCGTCTCCCTTCTCACGGCCGGGTTCCTTACCACGGGCCTTTTTGCCGCCCCCGTGACCGAGGACGGAGCTTCCGACATTGAGGCTCGCGAGCCCGCCGACGTTGGCGTCTCCAAGCGCGAAGTCCACAGATGCTACATTGTCGGGGGCTCTCCCAAGGTCAACTGCCGCGCCGGACCCGGCACCAGCTACAAGGTAGTTCGTGCCTTCGAGAGGGGCAACTGGTACAACTTTGGCTGCGTCCAGTCGGGCGAGTGCATTACGCTCAACGGGGCTACTAACTGGTCAGTTCCACCTCAGGTGTCAACTATTCGAAAGGGAACTCGGTGATGGCTAATCATCGCTCTCTTCTTCCAGTGGCTGGGACTACACCGTCTGGGGCGGGCAAGAGTGCTACGTCAATGGCCACTACACCGACAGCAGCTGCACTCTCGGTATGTCCATGGTGTCAAATCGCTTCAGGGACGCTGCATTTGTACTCTGACCAATTCGCTGACAACTGTGGTGCCAGCCAAACTCGGCAAGTGCTAAGGCCCCGGCGTCCAATGCACATCATGGATGGACGGCACATGTGCTGCGTGACGACGAGAAGCATACAGACCGATCGACAAAGCCCACAGACTGTCTCTCAGGACTGTATCGTACATGCACTCGCTGACTCCCAGATCCACCGGACAACACCCGAAATGTCATGACACTCGTGTCGAATACGAGTCCACACATCTTCATCTTTACTCAGCCCATTTTTCAGTATGGCGGAGGTTGTCATGTGGGCAGACACGAGCAAGGAGCACGGAGTCTGTTTCAGGTTCAAATCGAGGAGGGACCGAAGAGCGGGCATGCAAAGGGAGAACTCTGAGCACCTAGACGGCCAGCCCATCAGTCGAGACAGCCATCCTTCTGCTTTTCGTCTCAGACTTGATAACTACAAACTGGCGTCGTCCTCATTCCCGGAAGACCTCCAGCCGCGCCCTTCCTGTCACCAGAGTCCACACCCACACGGCATCAACAAGAAGAACGTCGACCAAACTGAAGACCAAACTCCCGCCAAACACAAGGCTGTGGTAGGTCCACGCATTGCCGGCGTCCAGGTCCCGGACCTGGCACACGATCGCCCACGGCAGCACGTACAGCAGGTTGCTCACCAGGCTCTGGTACAGATACCACTTTGGCCGTGTGGCCAGCAGCACCGCGGCCAGCTGCGTCGACGCGGCGTAGAAGATGTAGCACCAGTCAATGGTCCGCCACATGTAGGCCGTGACATCGGCCACCTCGTCCGACCCGCCCAGATACCTGGCAAAGGACCTGGCGCCCCAGAGAGACAGGAAAATGGCCAGTGGAACCTCGACGAGCAAGGCCAGGGCAAGTGACACCAGCGCCGGCTTGACGACGCCCACGATAGTCTTGAGAGCCGTGCGTCCAGGCCTGAGCGTGGCTATTCCGATCTCGCACCGCCAGGCCCCCCATCGATGGCCGACAAAGGCCAGCGCCGTGGCCTCGAGCGCCTGCACGGGCACCATGATCAGGCCCCAGCGGATCGTGTTGAAGACGCCCCAGGCAGTGGCGTACGTGCTGCCCATCGAGACGATGTTGCTGACCAGCCACAGGTAGAGCGCGTTGCGGAGGGCCGATTCGGAGAGCGTGAGAAGCCCCGGCCGCAAGAGAACAGCCAAGGATCCCCAACTAGGCGTCGTCTTACCCCTCCCACTGCCCCCATCCTCCTCCTCCGCCCGACGGCGATACCGCCTCCAACTAGTCCCCCAAAGAAAATACCCCAATCCCGCCGCCGCGGCCTTCATATTACACGCCAGCTGAATCCCCGCCTGCAGCGTAATAGTCGGCCGATGGCCCCCAACCCGAAACCTCGACATCAACAACAGCTCGAGCACAATCTGCACCACCGCTTTGACACTCCCAATAACAAGTGGCACATCAGGCTGATCCAGCGCCCTCGTCGCGGCCGCCACCGCCGTCGCGGCCGCCACCGCCGTCTCGACCGCCGAGCTCAGCGCGACAAACGCACTGATCCGCACATAAACCACGCTCACCTCCCTCACCTCGCTCGGCACAAACCCCCTCGCGAAGGCCTCGGCGCCAGCCACAAAGGCCACGCTCATGACCAAGCCCAGCAGGGACTGGACCAGGATCAGGGTGTGCGTCAGTGCGAGGCGCTGAGCCGGCGTGCGCGACGACTTGTCGCCGATGACGGACCAGGCCGCGCGCGGAAGCCCTTCGTTGAGGACCTCGGCGACGACGCCGATGTAGGTGTAGGCGTCGGTGGTGGCGACGAGGGAGGCGTCGATCGAGACGATCCAGAGCTTGGAGAGGGTGCCGACCAGGGCCGGGAGGGTGAAGGCGAGCAAGTTGAAGAGGAGCGCGCCGGGGTAGTGGGCGCGGGAAAGCCATGGCCGGGGAGGGGGCCTAGGGGAGTTGGTGGTGGTGGCGGCGTTGGTTTCGTCTTCTTCCTGTGGGATCATGGTGTATGGATGATTATGGGGTTGCTGGGAGAGGGAAGACATGATGTGAGAGGAATGGGACTGTGCGAGAGGTTAAATGGGCGCTCGTCTGATTGTGAGAGCAATGGGTAAGGTAACGGTCAAGACTCGAAGAGGGTGTGGAAGACGCGCCACATGCGGGGTGCCAACTCGGCAACGTGCAGAACTGCTGCGAATGTACATGCTAGCACGCTGCTTTGGCAACTTGTTCGGTCAGCTGGTAACTGAATGCTGAACTGCATGCATGTGGTGGGCCTCACTATGACGATTTGCCTGTGAACAGTCAATGAAATCCACTCAACATTTTTCAGTTGGTCAAGTGTAAGGTGCTCTAAGTCTTGCAAGCCTGAGACTGAAGTAGACCGTTTGTGGTTTCCTTTCTAACATGCAGGAACTTGAGCAGCCCGTCTCCAAATATAGGACAGGACTTTTCAAGGCTCTTTACTCGCTTCTCAAAGCTTATATGAAACATGGATGGAGGTACTAACGTTAAAGTCCAAAGCTCCCTTAAGGTGGGTACTATTCAATAGTATTGCACAGTCATATTGCTCTTGGTACATCTTGGTAGTATCTCACTGCCCAGGTAGTTAACCAGGCGGCTGGAATGTGAAGTATTCGGCATATTTGCACCGTCCTCTAGTCACCTGTCAGACAAACTTCACACGGCTATATCAGTCTCAATCCCTCCAATGTACATGTGTAAGGTGCCCGCCTTAGGGAGAGGGAGCCAACCACTGTGACCAAGGTAGTAGGCGCCTACTTTGCCTGCCCCTCCTCTGCTGGCAAAGGCGTCACTCGCACCCCTACAAGGCCTCGTTCTGCTGTGCTCGCCCCCTCAAAACCCCTTACTGTTCACCTCCTCGCTCCCTGATACCCCGGCCCCGGCCCCGGCCGTGGCTGTGGCTCCAGCCGCTTCCTGTGTTATCTCTGCGGAAGCCAAGTGCTGCCCGGGCGAGCTGTTGCACAATGGCCCCGAGACGCTGCCGTCATCCATAGTTACCTCGGCTCGTGGCCTCGGCTGCAAAACCGAGGTTCGCATTGACGACGACATGGAGGGCGATCGACCCCTTGAGCCCGCCCCTGCGTTGTTATCTCCCGCGGGCGGGAAGGCTGGATGAGGTGAGGGCAATCCTCGAGGCTCGGGAGGAGGAGGGGACCGACTGAAGCACTCCTTGAGGATCTCCAGGGGGGTCCCGATAATATCCACGACCTTGTCGTACCTGGCGCGGATGCGGTGCTTGTACAGCTGGGCGTGGGTGTGCAGGTCATTGATGGCGCGGCGCATCTGCGTGAACCAGGACTCGTGCTGGCTCGTGGCCGCCTTAGGATTCGTAGCGGCGGCGATGGCACGCTCCCGCCACCGCTCGCCGAGCCAGCGGATCAGCGCTGTCAGCACGATGGTGATGCCCGCCCACCAGAGCGCCGCGGGGCCGGACCAGCTGCCTAGGAACCCGCCGCTGCCCGCGTCGAATTCTACGATGCCGGCCGAGAAGACGGTCGACACCACCGAGATGGGGAGCAGGATCAGCGTCATGGCCGAGAACACTCTCATGGTGCTCGAGTCTCGGCTTGTCACCGTGGTGAACTTTCGAGCCTCCTTGAGCTCGCGGTACTGGTGCAGTCGGTTGGTCTTGGACGGATCGTCAAGCTGATGTCAGTACAGATACTCCACTGACTACCGAGATAATAAATGCGTTTCCGGAGAGAGAAAAAAAGGAAAACAGGAGAAAAGAAAAAGGAAAAGAAAAAGGGGGGCAGACATACCATAGTCTCGCGCCTCACGCCCACTTGCTTGACAGTCTGGGCCCGGCGGAGCATTTCCTGCGTCGAGGTGCACACCCACCGCAGTTTGTCCAGGAAGTCGTCGAGCTCCTCTCGGATCCTGGCGCGGGACTCCCTCTCCGTCATCCACGCGAGGTTCCGAGACCTGAGTCTGTGATCCTGCAGCAGCTGATCGCGGTAGAACTTGACCATGGCCCGCCACACGCGCAAGTTGCCCTGCAGCCCCAGAATGATCTCGTCCAGCGCCTCCATGTAGGCGTTCAGCAGCTTAATCCCGAGCTCATTCAGCTCGTTTTGCACCTCGTTTACCAACTTCGCCTCGTTTTTGGTCTGCGTCGTGCAATACAGTTAGCGTACCGGCGCCTTGCTCATTGTTTCCAGCCTGGAGCCCGCATGGGGCGTCTAGGGCGAGCATTGGATAAGTGTTACCATGGTGTATAACTCATTATCGAGCCTCGTGATGTACTGGCCGTACTGGCCCAATGGTACGGGCAAGCATACGAGTCAGCCGGGCCATCTGCATCGACTGTGAGCTCTTCATTTCGCACACTAGGACTGTGCTTGGTGTTTCCTTTACGGTTGAGCATTGTTAAGGTGGACGTAGGTTGAATCCTCTTCTTTTTCGGCCCCTAGGATTGGTGGCGGTGGCAGTGGGGGTTGTGAAAAGGACCGGTCTGCATAGTGAAGGAACTTTCTATGGTCCGAGACGAATTTCCCTGAGAAGCCGAGGAAAATATTGATGACGATGTAAAATACTTTGTGCTGTGGTGATGGGGGAGAGGAGGAAATGGAGCGTACGGTGCACCGCCCCGGAATTGGAATGCCCCGTTCGGCCCCACTCCGCCGCCACGGCCCCGCCCGGTCCGCAACCCGGTCCGCAATCCCAGGTTGTGCATCCTGCCATGTCTTCCTGCCATGCCTTCCTGCTACACTCGCTTGCAAATAAAATATGATCACTCCGCCAAGGCCACTTCCCTATTTGTTGACCAGGGCCAATTCGGTACGAGGACCAACCTGAGGTGATGATGCGGTTCCAGTCTTGGCTTGTGCGGTGCGTCGATCCCGGGCATCGGCGGCTTTCAGCCTTATATGTATCTAAATCCTGAGGATCAATTTCAGCTCCTAAGTATTACTGCCGTCAGCTTCTGTTCACTCTTTCCTAGGCTATTACTGTTACGCACCTCAAGTCCGATGTTAGTGGATGCATCAGATGCCGTATCGAACATAAATCTGGCGAGCCGGCTCTTGCTCCGTTGCAGTTCTACAATGCTCTGCATCCCCAGTTAGTGGCTCTGCTGGACTTTGTGGGTGTAGCTGAGGATAGGCATTCGGCTTACCTGCTCGATGGTGTTTGTTGTAACATAGCGAAACACGGTGACCTCTCGAGTCTGCCCAATGCGCAACACTCGCGCCACCGCCTGTTCTTCCACGGCAGGGTTCCACTGCGGCTCGACCATGTGTACGCAGTTTGCGACTGCGAGGTTGAGCCTGCATTCAAGTCAGCAGACGGACTTGTGACGTGCCTCGGTGGCAGAACTCACCCGACCGATCCCGTCTCCACGGACATGACCAGGATATTGACTGCCGAGTCTTGCTTAAAGGCTCTGAGACGACTTAGTCTCTCAGCATCATTTACGCGCCTATCGATCTGCCGATGGTCAATCTTTTCTTGACTGAGCAACTGAGAAAGAGCATCGAGCGTTGAGGTCCAGTACGAGAAGACGATGCTGAGGTGGGAGAAGTTAGAGTGCTACTGATCCCACAAGTGCGCCAAGGGGTGCTCACTGCTTCGTGCCCGACGTGCTGTCCAGAATGTTGCGAACGACTGTTGAAAGCTTTGTCGAAGGGAAGTTGGGGGGGGGGTGTCAGTTAAGACTGCCGAACCTCGGGAGAGCTGGTCAACTGCCCGTGGTGCTTCCAATGCCTCACTAACAGTGCCTCCTCCTAAACCGCTGCCAGGCTTGTTTCCAGATTTGGAACGCAAGAGAGATCGGCCGCAGTCGAGGCAAATGGACATCGACTCAAGAAGTACTTGGAAAGTGCTGCCATCCTCGATTGAGCAGAGGCTACAGATGGAGGTCAGTCTTGGGAGATCGCCCATCCTACCCAGGCTACAAAGCATTCGTAGACGTAAGATGGTAGCGAAGAGCCCGGTGGATCTCAAGGCTTTGTTTCTGCTGACAGCGGCGTCAATCTCTCGTCGAGCTTGTTCCAGGACGTGGGTGTAGGTGTCTCGCTCCTCCTTGGAGAGACAGAGGGCCACGACGTGGTTGCGTCTCAACGGGATCTCAAGATACTTCTCGGTCCGTCGTAAACAGAAAGCCTGCAAGTATGCACGGAGCGGTGCTGCGAAGCCGAGGCCGTCCTGTGACAACGGGGCCAAGATCTGCTTCTCGAAAGCAGCCTTGGTACTCGCCGGAGGAAGTCGGAGGAAGACAGCAAGAGATGACAAGTCACCCAATTTGTTTTGAATGGGGGTCCCCGTTAGACACCACCGCTGAGAGATTTGACGCCGCGTGGAACTGTTGAGAAGTTGAATATCGAATCCAGTGTGCTATTCATTTGACGGATCTGTTAGAGACTGGAGAATGAAATGCGTTTACTAGAAACAGTGGGAGCTGCGGCTCGCCTTCATCCAAGACAACGCGATGCCAATGAAGCTGATAGAGGAGACGGGAAGTCTTCTCGTTCGCCGCAAGCGTTGTATAGGTTGTCAATACCAAGTCGTAATAGGTAAGTGAGTGTGGAGTGGATGGCCGATTCGGCCCGTGGAATATAAGTGTCTGCAACACTCCTGGTGCCAAGTGCCTGCGGGGGTTCCTGTCAGAAATTGAAGTGCCCTCCAACTAGAGAATTACTGCCTGGACTTACTCTTCAATTTGGGATACCCAGCTTGCCAGAAGCTCTGTGCTTGTCTCGTTTAGTGTTGCGGTTCTTGCGCACGAGGACTTTTCATTTTTTCACGTCTTTACAGGCCGAGCTGACTTACGCACACAGGGAACTACCACCAACGTTGACTTGGTTCTGACCTTGTCGCAAATGTGAGGGTCGAAACCGCCGGAGAAGGTCGTAGAAAGTCGAGCAGACGGTAGGGTTCGCAGTATTGCGGTGAGAATGGTCAGGGTCTTTCCAAGGCCCATCACATCCGCAATTATTCCACCATAATACTGTCCACTCGAGATCTCCATGTCGCTAGGGGGCTGGTCAGCGTAGATACATTGACTTCAGGAGTAAGATGGAGTAGCCAAACCTAGGAGTACTCTGGTGGAGACTGTTTCTGAGCCTCTGGCTGACGTCTTTATCTTCCCTCGTTAGAATGAAGCGAACGCCATCCTCTTGGTGTCTAAAGGCTCGGATTCAACGTCAGTAATTCAAAACTTAAAAAAATATTATGGAGTTAGATGCGTACCTCTTCAAAGTTGTGTTCAACTCATCGCAGGGAGGCAGCTCATAGTCGCAGGAGACATTGGCCAGCGTCTCCATGATCCTGTCGAGTTCGTCTGAAGCCCGGGCTCTCAGCGCCAGAGGGAGGTTACCCACGATGCCAACAAGATGTTGCATTTGGGTGTTATCGCCTTGGAAACGAAGAAACTGTGGGTTTTGGTATTCGATGCCCTCGGCCAGTTTCTTGGGATGCTGGAGGTAGCCAGACACGGAGCCCAATCGGGTTGCCACCTCGCTTGATAGAGATGCTGGACCTAGAACGTTGATAGACACAGAAAATATTCCAAAGCCTGTTTTTTTGTTCTTGTGTCGCTTGGCGATGTCGGCGGAATCGAGGACGCCTTCGAGACGGACGGCTGCGAGGTCGACGAGGGCAGCGAGCTTGGATGTGGTGTCGTTATCCAACACGGCGAATTGCAAGCCAATGCTTGAATCAAGCACAAACCATCCAGCTTCGTGTCTTCGAACAGGACAACCAAGGTATCCGCGGTCGCCGCTACGAACTTCGTCGGGAACTTCGGCGCCGGGCAACCCCGATGCCATCGATTCGATGAGCTGTTTTAACCTTGCAGGTTAGATGTGAGCCATATACGAGCAGTTCATCAAACATACAGCGCCATAACAAATATCCCCCGGTCGGTTTATACTAGTGTTTGCAACAGCTGGTTGCATGTAGTCAAGAGCAGACACGGAACCGATTTCCCAAATTGCGTCCCCCGTTTCTTCCCAGCTGAGAGGTCGCGGGCGTTTTGGATCACGAGTTGCTATTGTGATCTATCCGGATGTGAAATGGTATAAGAAATGAATCCTTGTGATCGAAGGGCAAGATGATATGGAGCGCTCTCGGTTGGACTTCAGTCGGTTAAGTCGACATAGAACGAGCTGGACTAGACATGCTCGGCCTCAGCCGGGACATGGAACTTGAAGAGTGCCGCGCAGTGTGCCTTGTCGTAGCTGAGCCGCCCATCGTTTTGCCGCACGCGTGGTCCGACGAATCAAGGGATTGGTGAGGGCGGGGGATTGGCGTCCGGGCTTACATGTGGCTTTGGGCGGTGAGCACCAGACCAGCGAAGCGGGCGCAGCGAAGCCGTTCCCATGGGGGGTCGATCGGTGCCCAACGTCAGGGAGATCAGGTTTCTAAGTCAGTTTGATCAACCACGACATCATCAATCTGAAGCCATCGTCAACCTCGATTTCCGCAGCGCTTGGCCGTGCGCGTATAGTCGGAATTCCTTCAAGTTTACTTCCATCGGATCACCCTAACCAGCTGAGCCGTTCTAGGACTTGACCGTTTCTATAAATCCGACATAGAAGGACCGAACCCGACAGCCTTTGATCGAGCCAAGGCCAAATTCTACAGCTCTCTCCCTCCTAATCTAGCTCGGGAATTCCGAGGCTGCACCTTGGACGACGTCAAGAACGCTGGGAGACACCTCCAGCACAAGCAGGGCTCAGAAGGGAAGCTGCGCTACCTCGGCCGCCTGGACGCCTTCGTCGAAGCAATTGAGCAGTTCGGCAAGGTTCTTGACTTGTTTGTTAATACAAACGAGCTGGTTTGTTTCATTTAGGTGCGGATCCCTTTCACTGTCGTATAATGAAGCAGGCACTGATACTCTTCCAGGGCCCTCTCAAATTCCTGCTAGGCGTGAGTGCTACCTGACGTTGTACGATGAACCCGCACCACTTGGTGATCGCTCAGCTGAGATGTTGTGACTCTTAGATCGCGTAGACACACCTGGAGTCGCTCGACAAGCTACTCAATGCTTACGCCTAGATTGGGGAGGAGATTCCGGGTTTACTCCAGTACCAAGGCACCTTTAAGAAATATCCTGTGCTCGCGACAGTCTTGGAGGACTATTACTCAGACATACTGATTTTCCATCATGAAGCCCTCCGAGTTTTCAACCGTTCAAGTATTCCTACTCCCTCTTGCGCTTCAAGATTGCTTTCTAATCAGCATCAGGGTGGGAGAAAATCTTTCACTCCACGTGGAAGACGTTCAACAGCAGGTTCAACCCGATCCTCCAAAGCCTTGTACGACGGAGAGCATTGCTGGATAGAGAAAAGGCCACCGCGACTCTTTACGAAATCCAAACTTTACGGGAGGACATCAACGAATTGCGGAAAGAGAACGAACGGAGAGCAGCCCTCGAAGACTTGGGCAAGCACAACAGAAGACTTGCCGAAATTAAGGACAAGCTACAGCCGCCAAATTACCGCGAGGACCAAGTGCTCTTTACCGATGCCCGACACGGCTGGTCATTTGGTCGGTGGCTCTTTGAGAATGACTCCTTCCGAGCATGGCATGATCGCAGTTCTCCTGGCGGCCGTGTTCTGTTCGTGCATAGCAAACCTGGGGCTGGTAAGTAGCCTGTGTTATTAGATATTGTCAGATCTTGCTGAACTGACCCCAACAACTGAGCAGGTAAGACAACCTTGATGTCCGCCGTTGTCGAGCGATTCTAGGACGAAATGGCCGAACTCCGAAACTGCTATTGTTCAATGTCCTATTTCTACTTCAGCGCGCAATCCGACAAAGGGACCCACAGAGACTACCTTCGCGCGCTTTTACACCAGCTCATTACCTAGGAAGCGGCCTTGTCGGATGAATTCTTAGAAGAATTCTCCTCTATCGATTTATCCCAGCTCTCCATCAACATCCTGCAGAATTATACCTGGACTGCGGTCTCAAGTTATCACACTTCATACCTGCTTGTAGATGGACTGGATAAATGTGCTAAAGATGAAGCTGCGAAGTCGGTTGAATGGCTCTTGTCACTGACAAAGACGGGGGTAGACGGCCTCACTACGTCTGTAAGAGTTCTGGTTTCTGGTCAGCGAGACGGTATTCTAGATGTGCTTCTCGAGTCCGAGCCTGCAATCTCCTTCGAAACCTCAAGCCACTCGGCCGACATCTGCAAGTACTGCTAGGAGATCTCTAGAAATATTCAGGTCAAGTTTCACACCACAGACGCACTAAGAGATCTCATCGTCTCCCGAGTATCTGGCGAAGCTCAAGGTATGTGGCCAGCTCTCATTTACAGCTCTCGGAGCTAAGCAGTCCCCTCCAGGCATGTTTTTGTACGCGAAGATCGTCATGCACAATCTCCTGCATCAGCCAACGCTTCCAGACCTGAGACGGGAGATCATGAGCGAGGACTTCCCTCGCGATGTCAACAAGGTGTAGGTCCCCCTCTCGGACGCCTGAGAGCACATCGATCCAGGGCAGATGCTAATAGCATTCACCAGATACGAAAGAGTCCTCGACCGTGTCCTGCATCAATCCGTGGAGGCCGAGCGGAACGCTGCGCTAAAGGTCCTGACTTTGGTCGTGTGCGCAAAGCGCATCCTCTACTGGAGAGAGATACAGGCCATTTTGTGCATCGACCCGGAGGATGGGACCGTGGAATTTGACGACCGCCTCCGCGTCAGCTGCAAGGAGCTCTGTGGGTCTCTGCTGGACGTCGTCCATGCTCCGGACAAGCCAACAGGCCGGGAGAAAGCAGAGTCCACATCGTTCACTCTACTGCTCGCAGGTAAGTATTTTTTAGGTGAGATTAGGAGACAGCTGCGGACTGACTGCGTGTACATAGATATTGTCTCAACGGAGCGAAGTCGACACCAAGCTGGGGAACGCAGAATTTGCCATTTTGTGCCTGAAACACCTGACATCAAAACCATTCGAAAGCTTCGATAACGATCAAATCTTATCGTACGCTAAGAGGGGTTACTTTGCACTTCAGGACTACGCTGTTCAGCACTGGTACAGCCATCTCCTCGAATGGGCAAGACCGGCCGACCTACCCGCCGCGCAAACCCTGACCAGGCTAGGAGGACAATTTCTGCAATCTTATAGTCTCGCTTCCAAGCTTGGTCGGCACTTCGACGAGAATATGACTGCAGTAGAGTTGAGCGCGTTGATCTATGTCTTCCCGGAAGATGACAGCAAACGAAGTTCTTACTTCACCATCGAACGCCGGACAATCATCATTCGAAATTGTATCGAGATGCTGAAAAATGAACAGCTCGAACCGGCCACCCATGAGGTTCTCGACGGTCTGTACGGACCGTGGAAGACATACAAATGTTCAAAGTCTTGGTGTTTCTTTTTTACGGAGGGCATGAAGACAACGGAAGAGCGGCAAAAGCACACCACTCGTCATGATCTCCCTTTTCGTTGCCACTTAGAAGGCTGCTTTGCTTACAGCCTTGGTTTTGGCGATCTGCCTAGTCTTTCACGACACAAGCAGCGCTATTATGACACACCAAACGAACAGCCAGTCAAGTTTCCTTGGATCTTTCCAAAAGCACCGCTAACGCTCTGGGAAGCTGCTAAGAAGGGAGACATCAAGACGGTCGAAGCAATTCTAGACGCTGGTGTGGATGTCAACCAAAAGAAACCAAGGTCGCGATACGCAGATGCCCTCTATCTCGCCGCAAAGAACGACCGTATGGAGGTCTGTCAACTTTTGATAGATCGCGGTGCAACGTGCCACTCCAACGGCAATTCCTATAATATGCTTGAGGCGGCAATCGATAACCGGAACCTTGCGTTACTCACTTTGTTTCTGGCCCAGCTCAGAACGCTCGACGCTCGATATTCAGTTAGCAGTCTTATACTGCGCCAAGCCATCCGCCTTGAAGACCGTGCCGTCCTCAAAACTCTTTTACAATCCGGCAATATCGCTGTAGAGAGAGGCGAGCTTTTGCACGCGATCGACCGGAAGACTCAAGCAATGCTGGAGGACTTGATTGCTTACAAAGACTACGAAGCACTTTTGGACCAGAGTTTGGTCGAGGCGGCTGTTCGGTCTGGACTTGCTAACATGGTCGACGTCCTGCTGTCAACTGGGCGACCTCAGATCACCGACAACGGCCCGATTATAACAGTACTTCGAGATAAGAGGCCACTAATCGCCGAGACCATCCTGAGATATCGAAACCTGCGGCTGATGGATAAACATCTTCAAGAACGTGAGAACTTGGGTCGCGAGATGGGTTTTGAAGACGTTGTGGTGGTCATTAACAAAATGAAAGGACTCTAACGTAAGTAGCCTTGTTCGATTTTCTTGGCCAGGCACGGCTTTGCAATTTACGTTCTATTTCTCCTGGTCAAGCGGGAGACGCCGAATACGAGGAGCTCGAACATCTATGGAAGCTCAAGCAGGAACGTGAGTTAGACATCTTCTATCACTCGGTGTTTGGCTCTGGTTTTTACTAACAGAAACAAAACATAGAAGCGTCGAACCACGCCTTGCAAGATTACCAATTGTAGCTCATGCTACTAGAGCAGCAAAACAAGAGGAGACTGATGCTCAAAATAAAAGGAGAGAAAGAGGCGGTACAAGCAGCAACTACAGCTCAGGCGCCAGCTTAGGCGTAGCAGTACCAATAGAGAGAGAATGATGAGGAGGAGCTGGACCGCCTTGCTCGACACCGATCTTCAACCCCGGCAGCGGCAGCCCGACCTCCAGCGCCCGGCCCAGCTCGACCTCCGCTTCTGGAGGCCAGACGTCTCCCGCGCCGGGTGGCTGCGTCGCTCAAAAGTGGGCACAGTGTGGCGGCAACGGATTCACTGGATGCACGACGTGCGTGTCCGGCATGACCTGCCAGGCGTCGAACCAGTGGTATTCGCAGTGTCTCTGAGTGGCCTTGGACAGCAAGGTCGTCGCTGGCCGAGTAAGGGACCGGCCAACAAGCGACACAAAAAGGGCATAGGATCGAGCGGATGCGCGTTCATTTCTTGTACATAGATTTCCCACATATCTCGAGCACATACATTGGTACATAGCCTCTCGGTTTCGAATCGTTCTCTGGTGCGTGTTCCAAACGGTAACGGCCGGCGATGGGTATTAGAGATCCCGGACAGCGCCTCCTCCTCGTATAACCACGCTGCGGCCGAAGCCCGTGAAGATATTCCGACAATGCGGAAGTGGGAGCCAGAGCATATCGCCTTCGTCGCCATCTTCGTCAACCGCCCGAATGTCAGGAACCGACAGATCAGCGATCAGCTTCGCAACAAGTTCCCTGGTATCCTGTTCACCAAGGCGCAGCTCAAAGGCCTCCGTTACCGTCAACAGAAGCATGCAGCGGATGGATACTCGCCCTTTCAAAGTACGATGAAGCTCTTGGACGAGCGGGATGTCCTATACAAAGTCCTGTGGTCGGCCGACGACCCCGACAAGCCGGAAGGATTTATGTCGACCGACGACGTTTCCAAGGAGCAATGGGCTCTCTGTCCATGGGTGCAGATGTACGACAACACTTACAAGACGAACAACAAGGGCCTTGCCCTCTTTTAGATCATCGGCATCAACGCCATGGGCAAGATCTTCAGTTGTGCGTTTGGGTTGATCAACAACAGAGCGCTCGGAAGGCTTTGACTGGCTGATGGGCCAAGTTGACGCATTGTGCCGAGAGATTGGAGCCAGCACCCCAAACGTCACCATCATCGATCGACTTTGACGCCGCCAGGAGGAAGGTAGTTGCGCGCGTCTACCCCAATGCACAGCGACAGATCTGCGTTTTCCACGTCAACAAGACCGTGGTTCTGCACATCAAACGCAAGGGGGATAGCCGCGCGGCCGAGGAAGTTCATGATGCGCACCGAGCTCAACAGCAGGCTGAACTAGCCAACAACGCGCCCGCCGACGCGCCCAACATTGACGAGGATAACGAGCAAGTCGTCCGAAGGACCAACCGCATGTCTGCAAACGGCGAGGGAGGCTGGTGCATTGCCAGACTGTTGAGTACTCCAAGGCAGGCGTCAATGAGCTCTGGTCTCGTATGCTCTATGCACCCTCTGTTGATCAATTCAACCGCGCAAAGGAAAAGCTCTGGACGGTCTTTGTCCTTGCTTTTGGACTCCTCTTCCCCGAAAAGACAAGTCTTTGAGAATAGTAGAGGCGGTTTCAGGCCGCAGTGTCGGCTTGCCGCGATGTCCGCCTGTTGCGGTGACGCCACAGTCTATCCGTATGTATGCGCAACCAACGCGTGTCAGCCAGGGTGCTACTTATCATGTGATGTCCTTCCCGGACTGAGCGACACTGCTGCGGCGAGGATCTCGACGACGTCGGCCGGGGAGCCGGAAGGGCCCTGACGCTGTGGGTTTCGGCGTTGTGGGCTAACACAAGTCATGATGAATTCACGGAACCAAGGTAAAACCTCAGGGAGCATCCACAGTATCTACAATAACCCGCCTATAAAGACGCTAATACTCGTCAAGCGCCTTCGTCTCCGCCATGTTCTCATAAGGCTCCTATATCTCCTCTTCGCCCTTCCACTTCACAAGCAGTTTCCAGCCGCCATCCTCCCGCCTGTCCTTGCCGCAAATCTTCTCCACCTCCCACTCCTCGGCAGTTTTGAGGTTGGTTTGATACCTCACCTGAATAGCCTCGGCACTGCGGCCTGGAAACTGCTCGGCAATTGCGGACCAAGAAAGTCTCTGCCCCTTCAGCTGAAGGATCATCGCGTCATCCGCTGACGTGTACCTCGCCCTCCTTGACGTTGAAGCCGGCTTGCCCTTGTAGTTCGTGATCCCGTTGCTCTTCTGTCTCGCTGGACGGTGTCTCTTCGCGATGGTCCCCTGATTCTCCGTTTCATAGTGTCCCCTTCCGTGTTCTACGCGTGGATCCTAGGTGAACTGTAGCGCGAAAGTGGGTGGCGAACCGTCTATTGCAACGCACTTGAGAACTGCGTCTCTAAGGGGCCATTCCTTCAATGTCGTATGTTCTGCGCAAAAGTCCCACGGAAACTGCACCATGGAAGTGGGTAGCGAACCGTTCCTTGTCACACCTGAGGACCGCATTTTTAAGGGGCAATTCCTCAAAAGTTGCGGCGGGGGTGCTCTCCATTTCAATGACCCTCTCCGGGGGCGATAGTGAATGGGTAGCGCCCCGCTGGCGCCTAGGGCGTCGGGACAAAGAGTCGCCGCAGGACAGACGGGTCCGCTGCTGAGCTGTTCCGCCGGTTGCAGTGGTCACGGTGCTCACCCTACGGCGCTTGCGCCGCGGCGGCCGGACAACATCATCCTCGCTGTGTTCAGCGTCACTGTACACACTAGGACAGTAGTCCTCCTCATCATCGGTATTGCGATGTCGACGACGGCTGAGGTCGCGCTGCGAGGCCATTCCGCCAGTCATTGCATCACAGCGGCCGGCGGTGTGCTGCAAATGCCTGGCCCCGGCCGGCTGGTGGCTGCATGGGTGGGCTGGCACCGGCTGGCTCATGGTCGTCATTTCCTCCGTCGTCCGGCAGCGTGAGCAAACCCGCCATACTTTCTCGTGCATACGGCGGCGCGAGAGGGCCCTGGCCCTCTTCATCGTTTTTCTCTCTGTAGTCGTCTGGAGCGAGAGGATGACGTTGTTCTGGGCCGACCGCTTGATCGTTGTCGTCACGGTGATCGCGATGTTGAGACAGGCCACAGCTGCCGGACTTCTGTTGTGCATCAACCCCATGGCCGGAGGCGCCGCCGCTTGGGCTCTGGGACTGCTGAAGGCGTGGTTCGGCATCTGCCGGTTCGATCTCGTTGGTGCCCTCGTCGCCCGGCAGTGTGGGTGTACGTGCCCGGCTCTCCACCACTTGCGGCGGCACGGCAGGACACACTCCACTCTGCCCTCCTCTGTCGTCTGGAACCGGATGATGGTGTTTGGGTTACTCGTCTGATCGCTGTCGCCGCGATAGTTATGGCGCAGAAAGAGGGAGCAGCTACCGGACATCTGCTGTAGCTCACCCCCATGACTGGAGGCGGCCCGGCGTGGACCCTGGGGCCGGCGATGAGGGTCCAATATAGACTGCGACTGATCGGGTTCTGTAGCGCTGCGTACGCTCTTGGCGGCACGTCTGGCTTGCAGCCTCCGCCGGAGCGCCTGGCGTGAAAATGGAAACCGCCTATCCCACTCCTCGTTGTCAAGGCGTATAGAACCGTCGGTATCGACGTCGTTCCGCATGGCTTTTCGGGCGGCCGAGAACTGTGCTGCATTCCATGGCCATAGTGTGTGGCTTCGTGTTCGGCGAGGGAAGCGGCGTCCAGCTCTGGAACGGTGGTATCGCGCAAAGTGTTGTCGGCTGCGGAGGTCTGTCCTGGCTCGAACGCAACATAGCCAATCAGATCTGGTTGGGTCCGCATCACGTGCAGAGTCTCAGGGGGGCCAGGATCGTTCTCGTCGGGAGCAGCGTCGACACTTTTGCCTGCTCAAACATGTTAGTGTACTGGCCTGCCTAGTAATGCGAGATTTAGGCACATACCTGCACTAAAAACGCTGCCGAATTAAACCTGGTTGTGTGCAGCTGCTAAAAGCTCCTCAAGAGGCGGGAAAGACGCGTCGGATCGGCCATCGTCGAGATCGTCATCCAACTCGCCGTCGCCGAGGATCAAGATTGCATTGTCTTGTGACTTGCCAGCACTGAGGGGTTGAGAATCGTACGCATCCTGCGCCGGCGGCGGCGGCGGCGGAGAGGGGCAGCGCGAGGTCGGACTCGGCGTCCGGG
>MU863711.1:37527-52730 GCA_033575675.1 Parathielavia hyrcaniae | reverse complement strand
TGTTGAGCTCCTTCAGAGAGATGATGTTGCACGCAAAGGTCGGGCAGTATGCCACGCCTGTAAGCGTCAGTATTTTAGGCCCCTGCGGGCTGCTGATCATGATGTCCACGGTGCCGTAGCCCTCTATTTTCACGGGGTGCTCCCCGGCCCAGACGCAGTCGTTTGCGCGCGCTGGTGAGGGCGGCTGTTTAAACCTGTGGAAGCTGTTGAAGATGTGGAGGGTTGAACCCGTATCAAGGATCACTGAGTTGACCAGAACGTACTGGTCCCCTGCGTGGAGGCTCGCGAGGATGATCGCGAAGCTCGCTGAGCAAGTGCCCATTGAGTTCCACTGTTGATCGGTTGGTTGTCACGCCAAGGCGCCCTCCTTGGGCTGTTGTTTGGCGTGGTTGTTGTTGTTTACTCGCTTGGCCTTGCCGTTCTGAATGCGTTCGACCTCGGCCTTCAACGAGGAATCGTTGGCGATGTTCTGGTCCACGCGTTCTTGAACGTGGGGTCGAATCTCGAAGCCTTCGGGTGCAAGATGCGGCATAATATAGGCGCAGCGTTCGAGGCGATGCCTGCCGTAGCACAGGCGGCACTTGGCTTTTTCGTGGGGTAGGGAGCTTTGCTTGCGCTTGTGTCCCGCGTTCTTCTGGCCGTTGGCCTCGGTGGGCTCGTTGGAATCGTCGTTGTTGATCGCCTGATACGCCGCAAAAGCGCCCTTCTGAATGTGGTGGTTGCCCTTCGTTGCGGGCAGTAGGGAGACGGCCATTTGCCGCGCTTCGGTAGCGATGGCTCGGTAGCTGAGAGATCGTTCGCCCAGGCGCTTGATACGGAGCATCCCCACCCACAATGGGGTGATGGCATCGAGGGCCCTGGCGACGTCGTCAAACCAAGGACCGTTGTCGGTAGTCTCTGGTAGTTGTCGGAGCGTTGCCTCGCCCATGAGAGTCTCCCAGGTGGTCAGCCAGTTGCCCAGGTCGGTTTGGGTGACCGTCTTTCCTTTCAGGGCCGCGAGCGCGTTGTAGTGGGCGCTCAGTCTGTTGCGGAGAGCGCTGACGGTTTCGTGGGGAGCTTCAGCGACGGCCTTCAGGTTGTTATACCAGTCGCGGAGGGTGCCTCCCGTTGAGAAGTGGGCGTTGCGTAGCGTTGCCGAGACTGTGGTATTGAGGAACGTTCGGGCCTTGTCGAGGCTGGTGGACTGGGCGGTCCATCGCTTGCGTTGTAGGTCTTGTTGGTTCTGAATCGACTGCAGGATGAACAGGCCGTAGGCTTGGAAATAGTCGTCCACTGCCTTGGTTGCGGCCTTCTTCTGGGCTGGGGTTACCGCGCCCGAAACCTGGTTGTTTTCCCCCTCGGTCTCGCTGTCGGTCGGGGTAGTGGTTACGTCGGCGGCGTCGAGGCTCGTAGGGTTATCGCCGTTGAGTTCTTCGTCGGTGAGGGCGAGGATCACGATGGCCTTTTCTTCGGCTAGCTTCTTGCGGCGTTGTTGGGCCTTTTCCATCACCCGCATCGGGTTGCTCGTCGTCAGGGGCTCCGTCAGGAGGTCCTGGGTGCCCTGGAAGTATTCGAGAAGCTTGAGGCCGTCCATGGCGTTGGTGAACTCGCGATGCCAGCCGACCCAGGCGCTGGGACCGGTCAGGATTATGGCGACGTTCTTGTCTTCCTTGCTGGAGGCCATCGCGGTTGTTGGAGCTTTCGGTCGGGCGGTCGCTGGGGGATTTGCTGGTCCGTAGATCGGGGGCTTCGCTCTGGGTGATGCGAGGCACTGAGACTCTTAATTGTTGGAACCAGCGGTATCTTGTAGGCTTCGAGCGACGAGCAATGCACTGTAGAATCGGTCAAATTGAGGTTGTTCAACGCTGCGGCAATTGCGCTGCGAATTGATCAATTGTTGTTCTTCCCTCTTCTCTCTCCGGGCCTAATTTCCAAGGAGACCCTGTATTTCGGAGGACCCTTGGTCACGTGACCCCCTTGGTTCTGACACCCCTTCGCGCCGGCGATGCTGCTGCTTCGACCGACACGCGGCGGGCCTGCCGTGTTTGTGCTTGGTGAACGTCGCGACCGATCCTGCCCGTAGTCCGTGGCTTTCGTAACATCCAACCCTTTTCGAACATTGCCTCGGACATCGTCATCCATACCCTGTACCCGAACAGTCTCGTGGTGATAATGCCGGGCCTAGCGCCTACCGACCCCAGATTCTTCCTTTCCTCAGGGTATGGTGATACTGCGTTACAGTCATGAGGGGAGGTGGTTATTGAAGGGAGAAGGGCATACCAAGTCAGCATTGCAGCGGGATACCTAGCTGCTTGGACGGACTACGTCACGGGCACAGGCACAGTAGGGCCCGGAGGAGGCAGGCGTCCCGGTGAACGACTCGGTGGTACGCAACCGGCCGCCTGTTGTTCTGATAATCGGTAATCACTTCGGCGTCAGTGGCCTAGGCAGACTCTCACCCGTCGTTCTTTAGTACCATCAGGAATAGGATAGGGGCTCCGGAACTTGTCATATGGTGGCACCTTGAAAGCTTCGGGGGCCACGTTTCTAAGGCACAAGGAAATCAGCATATTGGTACAGTCCCGCCCAAAACGCCCGCGAAGTGAAATGCCTAACACTGTCCAAAGAGAGCTAAGCAGCCGTAATTTATATTCTTCTACCGCCGTCGCTATCCTCCGCCTACATCCACCGCCCTCACCCCCAACTGCTTTATCGCCCTTATCCTCTAGTTATCTGTTCCGCGGTCAGCATTGAAGCAGAAACTTCACGACCCAATCCCAATCATGATCATCAAGGCCGTCTAAATTTTCGCGGTACACCTCTCTTGTAAGTTGTGACGCGTTAACAGGGGTCAGATTGCCCGATACTGAAAACAACCCGCCATCCCTAGCAGGAGGTTGTGAGGATCACTCCCCCATCGATTGCGCCGGCTGTTCATCCCTTTGCAAAAGAGCTTTAGGTTTCAAGTAGCAAAGAATAGGAGAAGCAGACGACCGGCGTTGACTCAGAACAGCCCCCTCACACGGGTGACGCTGCGACGCGATGATTGCAGAAGGCCGTCGCAACCTGCAGATGTCGCCCTTTGCGCCCTACGGCAAGTTTCAAGACACACCCGACCATAGATCTCTACTACCAAGTCAACCCCGCTAAGAGATGGACGGACATGACCAGATACAACAGCTTCGTCCGTGAGTTCAACCCTCGCCTTCTACCTTACGCTTCGTACTATATTGGACTAACATCGTTGACGCGCAGTCAGTGGGTTGAAGTGCTTTAGCAACGGCTTCATCTACGTCGCGAACGACTCCAGTATCGAGCGCCAGAAAGCTGTCAACCATAACGAGCCGATGCACCCTAGGAAGAAGTCGAACGACGACTGGGTTGCCCGCATCCTAGAGATCCGTGCGAGCGACGAACACCACGTGTATATACGCGTCTACTGAATGTACTGGCCTGACGAGCTTCCGCAAGGGACGCACGACGGCAGGAAGGCGATCCAGGGCCGCCAACACTACCATGGCATGAACGAGTTGATCGCCTCGAATTATAGTAAGTAGCCCGTGGCTGCGGCGCATGCCAGGCCCCGAGCAATACTAACATTGGTACAGTGGCCACCATCAATGCTCTGAGCGTCGCTTCGCAGGCACAAGTGAAGCAATGGGACGAGAAGAACGACGAGGAGATACAGGATACGCTGTACTGGAGGCAGGCGTTTGACATCACGACATACGAGCTTTCGGTAGGAAGCTGGCTCCCTCCTTGTTTCTCATCGAGTGCTTGCACTAACCCGTCTTTCCCAGACCGTCGAGCTCTTTTGCAGCTGCAATACCCCGGGGAATCCCGACAAGATGCTGATCGAATGCACAACGGAAGCATGTAAGAAGTGGATGCACGAACAATGCATCGTCGACGACGCGCTCACGGCCCTATACAAGCGGTCAGGAACCGACAAACTACACGTGGCACCGGTACACCCGAAAAAGGGGGAGAACGGCGACGAGGGCAAGCGGCCGCTGAGTCCCTCCGAGACGGGCGCGGAGACTAACGGCGACGGCGCGCGGCCGTGGGAGGGCTTGTTCGAAGCGTTACTGAAACCGCCTGACATGGACCCGCCGATTATTGAGTTCCGCGACTTGCAGGACGGCGTTGTGGACGGCGAGAAGACGTGGACGGAGCCGGTTAAGTGTCTGCTTTGTGGCAATCATTTTAACTAGTGACCGCCACAGGACCACACAGCGGCCACGAGCCCCAATGGTGACGGAGAGAATGAGGGCCGGGGTGAGCTGGAGGAGGTGGGCGATGAGGAGGAGGGCAATGAGGAGGCGGAGGAGGACGCGGAAGAATCACCGACCCTCACCCGTCCGGCAGCGGGGAACACCAGGTTCTACGTTAGGGGGCGTTGTATTTTGGACTGACTGTTGTACGTGAAGGACGACGAAGCAGATGTGAATCATCCCATCCGACAACCTACCCCCCCATACCATCGGTGCGGGTGCAAGACGGGGGAAGTCACGGATCGGGCTACGGGAAATGCTGGAGTGTGGTGAGGAGTCTTTAATGTGGGACTGGAGCAAAGGGCCCGAATTGGGATTTAACCACCTATGAGGAGGAGGGGGAGAGGGGCAAGTGCTGTGGTGCTAGTATTCCTTAAGCCTGGCCGTCACGGCTGTCGGCCACCTCACTCACAATCACACCGTAGGTTTCGCCCTGCATGTGTCGATGTTTGTCTCATCCATGTCTGAGCAGGAGACATCTACGAGGCCTCTCGGGCACTGATCGTTACATGAACAAGGGCTTTGGTTGGACGCAGCCACATCCGTACGAAGCAACCTGGCCTCCCGGGGGGCTATTGAATACGGTCGGGTGAAGCAGGCAGGCAAGGTTGTGTTGTTGATTTTCGCCGTAGAAACGAGCATGGCTTCTTGCGTGAGGGCGTGAGCTGAGAAGAATGGTGCGCGCACAAGCAACTCTCCGCAGGTTGGGGATTGGCGAGCTGGGCGGCGTTGCTGTCCGGGGTGTCTGAGGTCGAATCTCGGTGTACGCTCGCCCCAACGCCCAGCAACAGCTCTACTACTACACCAAGTCGCTTTGCGTGGAGATGCCTTTCCCCTCTGCTCGTAAGAGCATCATGACGCTGTTTGAGCCCATCATGTCGCCCACCTCCAACCCACAACAAACCAGGCTCCCGCCCGCAGAGCTGTACTTCGTTAGAACGCACGGCATCCTGTTTAGCGGGAAACAGGAGGAACATCTAGAACCATCAATGGACCGGTTCCTCGAGCTGATCGACAACCGCATCAGTCGTTCCACTCGTCGATGGCTCGAACCTGGGTATGCAGACCGTGCGGCTGATTTGCTCTATGTGTCTGGCTAACAGGACTTCAGATATCACATTGGCATCTCCAACATCTGTGCGCTGCTGGGCTACGGGGACGAGAGCAATCCAATCGCTCAGGCGCTCAACGTCACCCGTCCCAGCGACACCGAATCCCAAGACCAGCTAATGCCAGATTCCGAGCCGCCGGCGACTCCCTCGCCCAGCGTTAGCGCCAGCAAGCAGTTCCCCAGCCCGCGCAAGCTTTTCAACGCCACCTACGATGTGGTGTGCCGCCGCTTCGGCGACCGCAACACGCTCCCCTTTCTTCATGTGACCCTCGTCTTCATCCACCATCTTACGTTCTTCCCGGAGGCTATGGCCCACGTGGCACCCCATTTCCCCTGGAAGCTGACAGCATTGATGCTTAATACGCTGATCAGTTCGGCGTCGTCTCCAAACGTTTCGCAGGCTCTAGCTCGTTTCCTAGAGAGTGGAGAGCCGTTCCAGGGTTGGAAGGAAAAGCAGGAGGAGAACAAGAAGAATAATAACGAGGGGGGCGCGGGAGCCGGGGGGGAGCCGTGGCCGGACGCGCCGAGGAAGCGGCCGCTGCCTGAGGACTTTGCCCTACGGGGATTTCCCTTTGTGGAGGAGTATTACCCTGATGGCTGGTTTGTGACGGAGGAGATCGACGATGATGACAAGTATTTCGAGGTCCTGTCGATGATTGAGGAGAGGAAGGAAAGAGTGGTATGGCTTGGGCGTCGCATCGCTGAGAAGGAAGGTAAGTGGCTCCGGTTTGACAAGGAGAACAGGCGGTTTGGGGTTCACCCGGACTATGAGGTGGAACTGGACTTGGAAAGTGTCGATTATGGTGAGCTTCCCGATGCGGTACCTGAGGCTTGAGTGAGCAACATCGCAATCCGGGGTACGGTGAACCGGCATTCACCTCCTAAGTTCCTTTTAGCCGGATGTTACGCTGCACTCATGTCTTGATGTTTGTGACTGTCAAAAAACAAGGGCAAGACGCCGCGTGGCCCCAGTGCACCAGCACCGGCCACGCCCGAGAATTTTACCCTGCGCGGTCTGCCCTGTGCCTAGCAGTATTTTCCCGATGGGTGGTTCGTCACTAGGGAGCGGATTGGCGACTTCGAGGTGCCCTTATGATGGAGGAGCGGTGGAAGCGGGTGCTCTGGCTTGGCTTTGTATTGCAAGGGGGGGAATGGCAAGTGTCTGTACCCTAACAAGTGGACTCGACGGGTTTGCGTTAGCTGTAGCTCGGAGGCAAACAAGGCATGTTCTCACTCACAATGGGAGACCGTTTAGACATTAGGTGGCAGGTTTGCTTCTGTTACTCAATCTCGTGCCATGAAATGACTTGCAGCTCTAACTAGATGGAACAACGAACCCGACGCGTTCGGCCTAGTGGCCAGTCCTGGGATTCCATCAATAGCTACTGCCGGCAAAGGCGTCTAGCGTACCCTTTCCATCTTTCTGTATGAATGGGCGTTGATGTAACATGGACAGCGCATCTGAGGGCCAACAAGCTCAACGACGTGGCGGAGCTATGTTGTGAGCTTCATCATGAGTACCTCGCCCGTTTGTGCCGTTGCCATTGGATGTGCTGCCTGGATTCTTTGATCTGGCGTCCGTAAAATCTCAGGGGTAGTAAACAAATCAGGTTACCCGGGAAACCGTGTGAGCTGTGCACGTACTTCCATGTACGGATTACCATTTCCGTTCGGACCCAAAAGGACCACCACGGTATCCAATCAGGCCACAGTGTACGACCGCAGACATCGCCTGTCCCTGAGAATCACAGTACGGATTCCATCAAGCTTTATTCCCATCGGCCTTGTACCCCTTCCCTCCTTTCCTTGTCCACGTCCACTACGCTGCTACTTGTCTCGCCACGCTGCATGCGTTTTTCCTCTTCATCCCTTGTCTTCCCCCTCTCTCAACCTTTCTCTAACCGCACACGCTCTCGCCCAGCAGCTCACCGACCAAGCCCTGCGTCCTTGTGGCGTAGCCGTCTCGAGACCTTCCAGATTCGCCTTCTTTGTCGGCTACAGCTCTTGCTGATGACTGCTCGTCTTTGAGACTCGTCAACCTGGGAGCTCTCACAATCTCGCCGTGCTCTCGCCCTGTACATAGTAACACCTTATATCGCAGGGTTCCACGTAATGTATAAGCCAATGCCATGTCCGCTTAGCGGATTCTAGGCGCAATTGCGAGACCACGTCCCCGCTCTAACCATCTACAGCAATGCCGCAGAAATTAACCACGTCGATACACGGAAGTGCTGGAGAAGGCTACCCCTCCTCCCCTCTGTGTGCCGTATTCGGAATATTGCCGTCTGCAGAATACCCACGCCGTTAGCCGCAATCGGGCCGGATATGAGCGCAGCTGCGGCAACGGACGCAGGCCGCTGGTTGCGAGAAAGGCAGCTTGGTGTCTCGAATTAGATCGGATAACACCGCGACTCCGGCGGCCGCAGACAGGTTCAGGTGAGCGGGAGCTGGCGTCGACGATCATGAGCGCTCGGCTTAGCTAGGTGATCCGATTGGAAGGTTCCTCAGCGTAGGTCGCAGCGGAACTGGAGAGGGGCTGAGCGGACTCGACATGACGTGACCTCTCCGGCGCTGAGGGCGGCTCGCGAGGGCTGAGCCGACACGGCGATGAGCCTTGGTCAGGGGCGATCCAACCAGCAGAGCCCTCGAGGGAAGGTCGCGGCGCGGGCCCAACTGGGGAGGGGACGTGGCGGACTCGACGTGACGTGGCCTCTGCGGTTCTGCGGGCAGCTCGCAAGGGCTAAGCCGACACGACGATGAGGCCTCGGTCAGGGGCGATCCAACCAGGAGAGCCGTCAAAGGAATGTAGCAGTGCGGGCCCAGACAGGGGAGGGGACGAGGCGGACTCGACATGAGGTGACCTCTCCGGCGATGCGGGCGGCTTGCGAGGGCTGAGCCGATACGGCGATGAGGGGCGATCCAACTAGCAGACCCCTTAAAGGGAGGTTGTAGCGCAGGCCCAGATAGGGGAGGGGACGAGGCGGACTCGACGTGACGTGGCCTCTGCGGTCTACGGACGGCTGGCGAGGGCTGAGCCAACACGACGATGAGGCTTTGATCAGGGGCGATTCAACCAGGAAGAGGTCTCAAGGGAAGGTCGCAGGGCGGGCCCAACTACGGAGGGGACGAGGCGGACTCGACATGACGTGGCCTCTCCGGCTCTGTGGGCGGCTCGCAGGGGCTGAGCAGACACGACGATGAGGCCTCAGTCAGGGGCGATCTGACCCGGAGAGCCCTCGCGGGAGGGTCGCGGCGCGGGCCCAACTGGGGAGGGGACGAGGCGGACTCGACGTGACGTGGCCTCTCTGGCTATGCGGGCGGCTCGCGAGTCACGCCGCAGGATGAAGGGGCTAACGACGGGCCTGGGAACCTGCTCACGACGGGTGATTCGTTGCCTTCGCTTCAGCTAGAGTGAGACGGCAAAGGGACGGGAATACCGCGCGTATCAAGCAGCTCGGTGCCCCCTATTTCTTGCTAGTGGTGGTGCCAGGAATGTGACAACAGGGATGAGGAGCCTGGTCGTGCAGAAAGGAGGTCACGGATCGTCGCATGGGGAGGGGGCGAGCGCGTACTGCCTGGTCCGAGCCGCCCTGCTGAGCAATTCCTAAAGAGATACGGTGGATCACGGTGTCAGGTCAGGGTTGTGATTCGTGGCTCCGACAACATCCTGCGGAAGCTGCCTTTTACGGCGTGAAGCAACACCGTATGATGGGCGATCCTTGTTGTCGTCGCATTGACCACGAGGCAGACGCGGCCCTCGGGAAGACCGACGGCGTGAGGTTAGTGTTTACGTATAGCAGCTCGGTGAGGAGTCCTCTGCTTCGCGATTGGTCATTCCGGCTGTGTGGACGAAGAAGAGGGAGGAGACCGGTTCATGCAGCTATCACAGCGGCCGAGCTGGCCGGGTGCCCGAGGTTGGGCGTGCAACGAGGCCCTTCACAGCCCAGCACGTTGCTTGGGATTTGTCGCAATTGGCGGAGCGCATAGGGAGTGGGAGGCTGAGTTTCGCTGGGTTCAGCTCGTCTCCTGCTTGTTTGCCGAGTCCGAGTCTCCGCGCAGGAGTATATATTTCGCTTGTTCTCCGAGTTCTCAGCAGCGCAAAGATGACCTCAATTCGCTCCCCATACTTCTTCACATCGTTTCCTGTCACAGCCTTGTGAACTACTCTGCAAATCAGCAGCACAGAAGCAATAAGCAACACCATGGCAACAAATTGTCAAAAGGTTCTTATTTCCCCTGCGGCGGCGAGTCCTAAGCGTCCACGCCTCAATCTTCTGATTCCGAAACTCCCCTCCTCATCCGTCTCCAGAACGCCTTTGCGGTCTCCATCTCCGCCGTACATCGCAGGCAGTGCACAGTGCAGTGACACAAAGATGCCGCAGAATGGCGTAATCGAGATCTCAAGCGATGATGAGTCTGATGAGTCTGACGAGCTCAGCCTCGGCAGCCTCTATAAGCGGAGCTGGAACGAGTATAAATGCTTCTGGGAGCGGTTCAAACCCAAGAGTAGTACCGGCACAGGTATGGCTTGGAATCCTCGTCATGACTGGACTACAGGTTGCTAACACACTTGAGCAGGAAACAATGTTGCCACCGCTCATGCTACCAGTGGCGGCAGCCGCCTGCCGCAGCCTTTACGTGCCGGTCGACTGCACTGCGGCGATGTCGGCGGTACCAAGATGCCACCGAAGGACGTGATCGTGATTTCGAGCGACGACGAGTCAAGCGATAGTGAGACTTACGATAACGAGTCTTACGATGATGAGTCCTATGACGATGAGCCGAGCGACGATGGGTCGAGCGACGATGGGTCGAGCGACGAACAGCAGAAAAGCGGCCCAGGATGCCCGCTAGCGCCTTCGTCTATCTCACGCACGGCTCCCTCTACGAAGCTGTCCGGATTGGCCAACGGGGCCTCGGCTGCATGTCAGCCAGGACAGGCATCTGCTCCTCATCACCCCACACGCAACAACACCGCTCCAGCGACGGATGCTGCTTCCATTGTTGAGCACAAGACCGCACGCCTTGATCATGGATGTCAACGCAATCCCCGGCTGTTCGCGAAGCTATGCGAAACGACCTCGAATGACGACGATTCGAAATGTCTCTCCCACGACGAGCGGGATAAGCGTCGCTTTCGCCATCATGTCCAGGGCCCGCGTAGGGCTGCCTGCAGCCAGGAGGAGACACGACAGAAATCGAATGGCCGCTACCGCTCTGCCTCCCATGATCACCACGGCGACGGCGACCAGACGAGCGGCTCAGCCCGCCACCATCCGCCGGTTCCAGACGAGACCGGAGAGCCGACTAAGAATGATTCTGTCAGGTTGCTACATGTTCAGGAGCGCCGGGCGAGCCCATCGGTAGTGCCGGACCATCAGAGCATCAGCGAACCTAAGCTAGCAGATGCCGAGCTACGCTTCCAGTACTGGAGTTCACCTAGTGCCGCCCCCAAACATGGGGTGAAAACACAGCACCGGTCCGGTAGCAGCGCCCTCTCCCATCACCTTGAACACCATAACGACAGCAATCAAACGAACGATCGGAAGCGAGGTGATTCTCGGATGCCGGGCGACAGAGGAAAGCAAGGTGTGGGAAGTCCTGTCGCGACGTTGCAGGTACAAGAGAGTGGGGCGAGCATATCGAGATCGTCGGAAGCCATGAACAACAACGACTGTGTGCTGGCTGATATCGGGCCACCCGTGCAGCCATCTGTACGGCTATCCGCCAGTCAGGTCCCCGTCAGTCTTCAGCACAGCTTGGGCCGTCGTCCACGTACCGGTACCGATGTGGGAGAAAAACACAGACCTGTTGAGGACAGCGTCAGAGAGCACGATCGGGGAGATTTCACCCAGCCACCACGCAAGCGCCGTAGGATGAGCACTTCGACCCCTGTAGTTGGCGAAACGGCACCTAAGCGACAGGCGAATCTGCGTCGCGCCAGCTCCCTGTCACAACGGGCTCAGAGACCGACAATCCACCATGCAACGCCTCACCGAAGTCAGCGCAGAAATCCCAAGCTGCGCTCCTCAGAAGTGGCTTCCACAACCAAGCAGGCTCAGAGTGAGTATCATGAAGTTGAGGCCATTTTAGGCTTACAGTCGTGGTACCTGGTCAAGTGGAAAGGGTATGGGCATAAGGACAATACTTGGGAACCCGTTAGGAATTTCGAGCAATGTCCCGAGCTGCTGCAGCAATTTTACCAGAAGAGATCGGCGGCCACCCAAGTCGCAACGCCCCGCCCAACCCAGCTTGAAATGCCCAAGCCATGCTTCGCAGGAGTGGCTTCTACGACCAAGCAGGCTCGGAGAAAGTATTTTGTTGTGGGGGACATTTTGAGCGTACAGTTGAAGTACTTGGTCAGGTGGAAAGGGTATGGGCCCGAGCACAACAGTTGGGAACCTGTTGGGCATTTTGACCAATGTCCTAAGCTGCTGCAGCAGTTTCACAAGAGGACGGGATCGGTGGAGGAATGGATCATGCGGGAGATACGGGCCCTGAGACCGCCTAGTACGGAGGCCCGCCGTTCAGCAGCGTAGGACGATAGGGTGTTGATATGTATTTGGAGTAATTTGCACGAATATTGCGGATCGGGCGAGCCCGTCACGGTAGAGTGATAGAGAATATGCTTCCTTGTTGCTTAGAGGCTTAGGTACGGTAGGAGTTGTAACGTAACTAAATCAGGCACATTCCTCGGACTACCTCAGCGTCGTATGCTTCTTGAAAGGTACCGTCACGCATCACAAACCACACCACTGCCCAATAGCTATCGCTTCTCCTACTAAGGCAATTGCGACGTAGTAGATCTGTCTGCCCCTTACCTAGCATCTCCTATTGTTCACTCTGTATTAGATGAATGTGCTACCTAAAAACTAAGTCGGTTGCGGACTAGTGAGATACTATTGTTCAGCATTGTTAGTAGGTTTGACATTACAAGGGACCATGATCGTGTATAGAGAGTAGAATAAGCAAGACAAGGCTCGGGGAAGCAGTCGATTGTTGAGGTCCGGGCTAGGCCGGACGTGAACACAAGCTATAGTAAGACATCTGCTGCTGAACTAGTTATACAGGTGATATTACTGAGGCTAACGAGAACAACGGTTGAAAACAAATAAAGCAAGTGAACAAAAGCGAAGAGACAAAGCACTAATTATAGGAAGATAAGCCAAAATAGACAACAACAGCAAATAAAAGAGACAAACTATAGCCTCCTTTCTACTACTATAACAGAACTGACGAGGACCCCTAATGACAGAGATCCGAGGCGTCCGGCTCAATTCGTGAGCAAACCCGGCTGGAACTGGGGCCGCCGAATGGCGTCAAGATGACGGCGGCTACTGAACTGGGACAGACCGCCTCGCCCTCAATTTGATCACCTCGGGCTGAGCGCCGACTGTACCCTCGTAGGTAGACTGGCCGGTTCTTTCCATGTGTGTCTGGAGCATCATGACGGCGGCGGCCCCTTCCAACTTCGGCGACAGGGTGGTCTTCGTAAACATCATTAGATGGCGGAAATCCCCGTTCTCTGGACGACCGTACGCATAGGTGTGGTATCCCCTCCTCCACATCATTCTGAAAACACTGTCGAGGTGGAAGTCTGCTGTGGTTTGACATCCGGCGAGAAAACTTGCAGGCGCCGACAACAGCTTTCCCTTTGGGAACGCTTTCATATACTCTTTGTATGCCTCTAGCTCCTTTCCGCTTTTGCACTCGACCTAGAGGCTACGCCCTAGATCCGGATACTACTCTGACAGACTGGGGAGTCTGACTCCGAGGGTGTCCTTCTTGAACATGTGGAGTCCGATAACCTTTCCCCTGGTGGGCATACCGTCGTAGGGGTCGATGACCTCCATGAAGAAATCTTGATCGGCGGTCGGATCGGAAGAAGACAAGGGCAGGACCGACAGGCATATTCTGACTCTTGGCCACCGACGCAAACCAATCCACAAGACCAGTCACTTTCTACTTGAGGTTCGCCTGGCCGAGGCCCCTCTTGATTGTAGGCAAGCATGCCGAGGCCGCAGAATATTCAAGCAGCAGCCGTCGCTCGAGGTCGGTGAGTTTGTTGGCCGGATCAGGAATACCAGCCTGCCTTGCCCTCCCCGCATAGCCTTTGTGGTCTGGAAGGTCGACCAGACGTTTGACTGACCTCGTCGTCGTAGAAGTCGAGTCCGAACCCAAGCCGGGACTGTAGTCCTCGTCCATGCCGCCGGCGGAGTCCTCGTCCAAGCCGCCGCCGGAGCTCTCATCGGAGCCGAGAGGGGGATAATCCCGAGCAATCTGCTCGGGACCAAGAACTTCGACTGTGTTGAGGTCTGGTGCTGTTTCCCTCCGCTGTACCTGGTCTAGGGGGACCCCGTTTGCCTGCAACAACGCAAGTAGTTTGTCTTGTTGTCCTTCTTCTCATACGCGATGCCGTATCGACGAAGGAGAGGCTTGATCTCGTTGTCGAGTCGAAGTTTCTTGTACTATGCACCGAGGGAAAGCATTGTTTCCGTTGTCCGAGTGACGGAATTTCCGTTTGTTGATGGGTTGACAATGCAAGGAGAATGGTAGAATCTGTGAGCTTGGTCTGACTATACTAAATGTAAGGACGTGGGAACGATGAAGACAGGCGCTTATATATGCTCTTTGGGCTGCCGCGAACGTGAAGCGGGAACGCGAAGTAGCGACGTGAATCAGGATACACGAACGCGGCCCAGGTACAAGAACACGGACTCTCAAGACATCTTGCCCACTTAAAGGAAGAGAGGGGCATACCTCGACGCTCACTCTACAAGGCTCGCACCCAACTTCAACGCTATCTTCAAACAAGTGTAGCATCACCATGCATCGCTATCCCGAGCGGCTTCATCTCGCGGCCTGGCCGGGCCCAGAACGCGGCTATCGTCCACCGACCCCGCGTCCGTATTATGAGGAGCCAGAACCCCGAAGCCGCTACTCCGACCGGCACGTCGACGCCGCTCCCTACCTGTATACGGAGGACTTGGAGCGGCGGATCCACGAGCAGAACGCCAGAATCGCCAGGCGGCCGCCCCACGCGCAGAGCCACCATTTCGAGCTAGAACAACCCGTACAAAAACGCGTGCGCTTCTCACTACCTACATCGCGACGCGACGAAGACGAGCTGGGTGGTCTTGCGCGGGAGTTGGCGAAGCTCAGCATCCGGGACCCGTATGCGGGGCCGAGCCGGCGCCGATGCAGCCGTTGCGGGCAGAAATCGCGACATGGGAGGGACGGGCTCTAACGCGTTTCAGGTGTGGGGCTAGGGTGGGGCAGGCGGGAACGAGCGTAGGCGGAGCGTCACCGAGCACGCTGTGGACAAATTAAGCCGTACACCAAAACCATCACCCACCACTTCAATGCACCACAACTCGGTCAAATCGCAGCCAAATTCAATGGTTTCAAGTGCATTCTAACGCCCTCTCATGGCTCCTTCGGCTTCTATACAGTCCTTCAAATCTGGGGCATTTGGTCCACCCAACGGTTGATTGAACTCTGTTTATGAGAATCCCACTTGGCCGAGGTAGGCCATTGTGCGTAAAAAATCGACTGTGTCAGCGATCCTGGACTTCTTTGGTGATGAATGGTGTGCAATGCCCATCTTTGACATTCAATTGCAATAGAAATTGGGTAAGAATGTGGTGTTGCTTGCTTCTCGGAAGTGGGCCGAAGGGAGATGTGGCCAAAATGGAAAGGCTTTTCCCTCGGATTAAGTTTTGGATGGCTGGAAGCAGATTGAATTGAAAGTCGTGGTGAGCTTCCACAGTGTGCTGCCACAAAATCCAAGCGGGCACAAAACCCAAGCGGGCACAAAACCCAAGCGGGCACAAAACCCA
>MU863711.1:16898-36849 GCA_033575675.1 Parathielavia hyrcaniae | reverse complement strand
TCGTATATGTCAATAACAGCATTGATGTCGCGATCACCCCGCTCCCGGTGGGCTTCTCCATTCTTTCTCTCAGCCCTCACAACGGGCTTAAGGGAATCAAATAGCGCCATTAGCCGAACGTAAGCTAGCCATCGCAGCACGCATGTGCTCTCTTTTCCAGAGATAACACTGTCCACAGCTCTAAATGCGGCGGTGACCCGGGCGTCCGAACTAGCGACATTAGGAGGTAACGTCGTCTTCCGGAGTAATGATGTCCAGTCTTCCCAAATTTTCTCACAGTTGTTGGCAAAGCACTCGATTGCATCGCGTCTGACGAGCCTGCTGGGGAGGGATTCCAATCGTGTTGTCCTTGCCCCCTTGTGCTTCTTGCCAAGGCGTTGCACTGCAACTCTGGTTGATTGGCTTCTGGAATGATGGATCCGACTTCGTCGCTTAGACCTGGAGGGTGCGGTTCCGGCAGAGCTAAGAGGCCTTCCGTCTTTCTGGCTGTTAAAAGTGTTCTGCCTTATCTGCGGATGCTCTGGCCTATATGGCCGGTAGACAATATATAAACGGAGGAGGTCGCACTACTTACAAGTTGGGTCTCCTTTAGTGTCTCGGCGGTTGATGGACACAGGGTGACAACTGAATGTGTTTTTTCCGGAACGGATTTCGTTGGTGTTCAATTCAGTTGGTCCGTCAATGTCCATGGGGTCGTCAATGTCCATGGGGTCGTCAATGTCCATGGGGTCGTCAATGTCCATGGGGTCGTCAATGTCCATGGGGTCGAAATCGACGGCGCTCGTTTCAGTTGGCCCACCGATGTCCATTTGGCCGGCGGCAATCAGCGCTTTATCAACCATCGAAGCGGAGGAGGTCGCACTACTTACAAGGTGGGCATCCCGTTGGTGCCGTTGACGTCGTTGTTGAAGTGATAGGGGCCGCCGCAAGGTTCTCCTGAAGGGCCCGGATCGCCTGCCAGCTGGCTGCTTGTTCCGACCGCAGTGCCGACATCTGTCCATTGAGCTGCATCAGCAACTCCATTAAATTGGGAGTCACAATGCCCCCAGCCACCGTTGCAAGGTTCTCCTGAAGGACCCGGATCGCCTGCCAGCTGGCTGCTTGTTCCGACTGCAGTGCCGTCATCTGTCCATTGAGCTGCATCAGCAACTCCATTAAATTGGGAGTCACAATGCCCCCAGCCATCGTTGCGTCGTCGTTGGCCAATGTTGTTGGTCTGTCCAGATGGCCCTAGTCGTCGTTGTGGTTGTCGTCGTCGTTGTCGATATACTGATCGTTACCGACAGTTGGTATTGACCAGTGCCATTGTTGTCCAGTCGATCCAGCTACTCGGTTCCCTTTGACCGAGCTCTTCGCTCTGTGGATGTACAGTCGGGAATGTGGGATTCGTTCGGCTCGCGGCTCAACCGTTTGCGAGGGTCACAGTGACAGTGTCTTGCGGGCGACGCCGTAGCTCAACCAGTCTTGGAACGCCGGTGTCTCGCAGTGCCGTTGAGTGCCTCGCAGACGGAGGGCTTCCGTCAAATGCCTCGCAGATTGGCTGATCCGTTCGTTGGCTCAACCGGTTGCTTGCGCGCCGGTATAGTTATTGTTGAGTGCCTCGCTCGGTCGCGAGGACGGTCGCAAGGCTTAAAGCCCTTGGTGTCTCGCCGCCCCGTGACGATGCAGACCTTCTCTGTCAATGACGATTACGAAGAAGGAAGTTCAGTTACAATGTAATGGTCCCAGTCGTCGTTGACATACCTGTCGTTCCAGTGGCTGTTGGGACCGTTAGGGCGTGGTACTCTTGAGCGGCGGCAACGAACTCGAACTCCGGGAAGGATCCACGGTCTGCACGCCTCTGCTGGGCGCCTCCCCCTTCAAGTATGGCACGCGAGGGGTGACAAGGACGTGTTTCGGTGCCAGGAACTCGTTCTCGAGGCCTGTTTCGAGTTCCCGTTCCGGGAGTTGGTTTAGACCTAAGCACCCCCAACGGAGCAGGCCACGAACCTGGCAAACACAAAAGCTACCACAATATCATGGCTTTATAGTCAGGCGCGTGAGCATTGATTGATCAAGGATGACAGTGTTCCCCTTGCTTTTTGGCGGCAGTATGCGGTACGCGTGAATTAATAAGAACTCTGCACTCTAGCCATTTTGAGGTCTGAATGTGCTCCTTGAGCATAGACTGATCCGGTTGCAGTGACGAGAGACCCATGAACATTTCTATCCTACATACGAGACTATCAGAATAGCATAGCAGTCCCCCCAAAACATGACTCGTTCCCCTTATCCTAAGCCCTTGGACGTGCGAGAGACAAGGTTCTTGGACTGGTCGGATAGCGATGCTAGAGAATCCTTCCACTCGGGAAAGAGAGAACCTCTCGGCTGGTCTGCCGGCTGACCCAATTCTGCGGCATTGCCTTGCGGACGAGCCATTGTTTTGCTTACCGGGAATGGCAAAGATGCGACTAATGTTATGTCTTTCGATGTAGAGAATGGTTTAGGTCGATGGTATGATTGGTACTCTGTGGGCTTCATTGTGCCGCAGGAATGAGACGAGAGGAATATAAGGACAGAGGGTATGGTACGTGCGAGGGTACAGGAGACCTAGCGCGGGGCGGGCTCGCGAACGCGGGGCAGGAATGGGAAATGGGGAATGCGTGTGAGACCAAAGACGTAACTATGTATGTATTTACATTCGAATGCGCCAGACGCCGATCACACCGTCATCTCCAACATCAAGCACTCTCTCCGTAGTTATGTCAAGCCGAGGGAAGTCTCGGCCCTGTGAATCAAGTGCGGCCGCAGGTGGCACGGGTACCTACGAGTATACTAGATTGGCGAAGGACGCTAAATCTCGGCGGCCAACCTTCTATTGTCCAGAGAAACGTGTAGATATTTCACGACTTACTTGCAACCACGAGGATGCCATTGCATCACTGGGTAATAGAAGATTGTCCGCCCACATGATGTAATGTCGTTTGCCTGCCTAGTGCACTCATAGATGCTCGCAACGCCTGTGGCACACGCTCAATTCACCAGATGAAACTTCATCTTTCAACGCCGAAAGGGAATAAAAAGGTCTCGACTCTAGTCTCTACTACGCATACAGACCCAAGGGCGCCGCTTTCGGCTTTTCTACCACCACCACGCCTATGGCGACGCATTCTCGTTTGCGTCCGCGTATGCTCTGCCCTGGCTCTCGTTCTGGCGTGTCAGGCACTCCATCTCGTTCCTGCAGATCTAGCCGCGCTGCCGCGCCCCGGGAACCCGTTGTGGAACGGCGGGCGTCAAAACGAGCGAATCACACCGACCGCCACACCACACCTCTTCCCCAACTCGGCGCCTATAGCGATAGCGCTCGTCAAGCACTTGTCACGGCTTCCATGTGACTCGCATGGGTATAAAACAGGAACATGTCGCTGGGTCTCCAAACGTGCCTCCGAGTTGAACACGAACCAGTCTCACATCTCCCACTTTGAGCCAGCTCAAGCCTGCTAGCAATCTCTGCCTCTTTGTCCTTCGTTTCCCTCACCCCTGCCGCCTTCACTATGGTTAGCCAAAGCTCGCAGAGGACTCTTGCCCAACCCCCCCGACCTGCCGATCCTGCCCGCAGCTTCAACGAACGCAGCCATGGGATCATGAGAAAAATACACACCCTCACAACGGCCTTATCGGACTTCGGTGTCGGGGTCGCGCTCCTCATCAGAACCCCCGACGTCGAGTTTACGTACGAGTCGGAGGACGGCATGCTCCGCAATTTCAACACCGACCTGCCAGAAGAAAACCGGTTCAGACCACGGGACGTCGAAAGCCTGTTTCGGGGCCGCGTTCTCGCGTGCCCCTCCATCAATTCCATGTCACCGCTGCGGGGCCGTTCGGGGCACTCGTCGCCGACCCCGTCCACCAGCTCCGCGGCCTCTGCCTCGTCTGCGCCGCCATCGCTAGCCGCGACAGGCCTGTCGTTCCCCACTTTGCCGCCTACGTATCATGCAAGTTCCAATCCCACGCTTCCTAGCGCCCGTCCTACCCCGGTGTCTCCGCTGCCAGCCGCGGAAACAGACCTGACGCTTTCTGCGTCGCTGTCCCCCCCGCAAGGCGCGAGTCTCTCGTTCCCCAGCACCGGTTTAAGCCCCACCTGGATGTCCGACTGCCCTCCTCCCACGTCTCCTGTCATGGACATCTCAAACCTCCTGAATCTCGAGTCCTGGCCAGCGGCTAGCGACGTACCGTTTCCGGACAAAACCGCACATCGGCCTCTTCCTGCATCGCGCCCCATTCGCACGACGACTCCCCCGCCCTCTGCGAGCGGGCGGCCTCGCCTCCAGTCTCCGTACCGCGTCATGAAAATACGCACCCCGCCCAGGTCCCAAAGGAAGTGGTTCGACTGAAGGACGATGCAGGGATGTCTTGGTATTGCTGTTATATAACTAACTTATAGCTTGTATTTCTGTCGGCGTTTACCGACCCAGTTCATATATGATAATTGAGATGGTTGCCCTCCTTTCCTCTCCCGATCGATCGCGGAGCGGAGACACTGAGTAAGCGCATCAAGCCCAGAGGTGCCTGCTTGGACCCATACAGGCACAAAATCGTGTAGGTATCTACATAGGTTTTAGGGGCACCCCTCTCCACTTATATCGCTTTCGTCACTTCGTCGCCCCCCGGCCAGGTGCGGACCCGGGCAAGCGACCATGACGAATTAAGGAACTTGCCCCGGGGCTAAAGCAGGGCTGGGTGGTCAGGTAAAGAACGGGAACCGCTGAATAACGGCGATACTATGTTCGTGCCAGACGTTGACCGTTGTTTCGCGCGTATCTTGCCGCCAACAAAACCAATAAGCAGAGATCAGCACTAAGCCCCGCTTTCCCGCAGTCCTATCACCTTGGCCAGATTCCAAAACTAGAAAGGGAGAATTTAGGTGCATAATGGCTAGCTTTGCCGGAGCGCGTATTCGAGCGGTTGTTGCGAAGTGTAAGCATTGTATATATAGGAGCAGATATTCCCATGAACTTAGGTTGAAACCAGAACCCTCATCGAAGTTCTTGGAGCACTCAAAGTTCACAAGTCCACAAACCACCATGTCTCAGCACGGGGGTTTCAAAGCCTTCCAAGCCCTCAGTTACGACGCTCACGGCTCCTATAAGCCGACCCCGCCTTCCGCCCTTTTAACGGTACCGCCGTCGGCGAGCCAAAGCTCGGCGACAGCTGCTAGCTACGCAAGCACAGAGACGGTTCTACTCTCGTTCCCGATCGCGCAAGGGTCATTCCCGCAACCCTCGCGGGCGGACAACCCCAAAACCCTTCTCGTGGTGCAAGACGCAATCAAGAAGGTGATCGAGAACCAGCACAGCCTGCTGGACCAGATGGAGAGAGTCATGTCAAACCAACGCAGAGTGGAGAAAGGGCTGGAGGATTTGAGGGCGAGTGTCCTCCAGCTCTCAGAAGCATTCAATGATTGGAAGGGCAAAACGGAAAGTGAAGGGAGCATGGATGCTTGCAATGAGTGAGGAGTAAAGGGTTTGGTACACCGACGCCATTGTTAATGATGGATACCCACCCTAGGTAGGACTGGGGTATTGACTTCAGGAGAAGGACTGCTCGGGGTATACGTGCTAGGAAAGCCATGACGACTTTACTACTGGTCCGCAGCAGAAGCGGCTTGCCATCGAGTGGGAAAAATCGCAATGGTGTTTGCTGAAGATGGACGGAATGCCATGAAGATTGTGATTCGTGTAAAGGCAAAAATGGAGTCGGGTTCACCTGATGAGCACCAACTGCCATGGCAGGCTGCAGGCGCATGGTGGAGAAGCCATTCCAGCCTTCGTTTTGACTTGTTACGAGTGATCCTGGCTGCAAAAAGATGTTGTTGGTGACAAGTGGGTCTCGTGGCGTGCTCTCCCTGCAATCTCACACACACCATCCTTGCCCCATCGCTCGGGCACATGGAAGTGCTGGATTTCCGCTCTTTCTTACGCCGATGGAGCAGTGTATTTATTTAGGACGTCCCCTTCGCACTCGGCCTCAGTCGCGATTCTCCTCTTTCTATCCCGTGAATGGCAGCAAGTTCAGCCAGCCCCTCCAGCTTCCTGTTGCGGGACCCATGTCCCAGTGATCCTCCCCGAGGGCGCGATCACACCACACCCACCCTATTTTGCATACACTCCCTCAGCTCTTTGGTGAGGATGATCGAACTCCCAGCCAATCATACGGAGGCTGGTTGTAGAATTGATTCGATTGGTTACCGACTCAACGGTTACACTGTGCGACATTGTAAGGGCACGCTGTTATGCCCGGATTTTGCCCAGACTTGAAGATGTGAAACCAGGTGACCTCTTTCAAATTGGCGCCAATGGAATTCGTATGCCCATTTGCTCACATTGAGAGACGCATCTTAATATCGGCTGGTCTTTGGTACAGTGCAGCACAGCTTCTGCATAATCGTGAGACAGGAGGAGCATGACGAACATTGCTAGAAAGATCCTCCAGTATTTGAGTTATTACGCCAGAAATCCACAGACAGGAAGACACCTCGGCTGCTCGGCACAGCCAAGCACAAGGATGAGCAAAGCAAGCCACCACGGAAGAGACAAAGTGGCTGGATTGGTCGAAGTACGTGTCGTGTGGAAAGCTAACGGAATTGGGAAAAGTCCAGGACTGACCCCCCTGAACCAACTGGAAAGTACGGAGTACGGAATAAAGGCAGTGCGAAATCCTCTTCCATCCCTCAAATCCACCCATTATTCTGCCTGGCACCTGCTCCATCTCTTGGAGGGTTATCTTCGCGTGTTGGAGGCGTTCTGCCGAGACCTGGCAATCCGAAGAATAGAACTTGGTGTGGGCGATTTGCGCGACGAGGTGGTTCTGCCGACTGATCTGGCGCTGGTAGTTCTGGATTTCTCTCTCTAGCGCGGCTACCTGGCCCTCAATCTCCTTGGCCAAGCGCCGCGCAGTGTTTGGGGCCCTAAATACAGCGCTTAGCGCCCCTGTGCACCCCCTGACCCGTGTACCATCTGCTTGCCAGGTACGGGATCGGGAAGGAGGACAGCAACGCGGTCGGGTGCCTACGCCAAACGGGAACGAGAAAGCGAGACGAGGCGAGTGGTTTTTAACACACTACATAGAGCCTAGCTTGGAGCCGCAGATTGGCTTGCCATGGCCGCTTCGGGTTTGCAGACATGGAGACCCTACCCCTAGAACTCCTCGGTGCCATCGCGCTGGAGCTACCAATCGCCGACCTCCGCCGCTTTCGCCTGCTGAGCCGTCGGTATGCCGACGCAGGATTCCCTGCCCTGGTGCGAGAGCTCACATTCCTGAACACCCTGGACACCGCGGACGCGTTGCAGACGCTCAGCCAATCGCCGTATGGCTCGCTCGGTGCGGCGCGCCACCTCACCATATACGACGGAACCTGGCCCATGGCCGCCTCGCAGGAGGAGTGGGCGCGACATTTCCTCTTTCTCAGCAGCAGAACAAGGTGCAACCCGATCGCTACCCAGCTGGCATACCATCGCTACAAGCAATTTTTTCGACGGGAAGCGTTCCGTACATTCGAGACGGACGTCCAGCTATTCCGTACCGTTCTCGCCCACTTCCCTTGCCTCAGGGAGCTCACGATCTCCCATGTCCACACCTGGCGGATGCGGTACCTGGACCACGCGCACTTTCGCAACCTCACGAACAGGATCTGGGTTATCCCGTCCTTCGAGAGCTTCCTGGCGAATGCTATGTCACGGCTGCTTCCTGTGCTAGGAACGTGCTTGCGTCTTCAACGGCTCAATGTGGACGGCCTCTTAGACACACGGGATCTAGAGCCGGGCCGGTATCGGTATAAGACCATCCGAAACCTCTGCCTGAACGCCGTCCTCGCTGGCGAGGGCCTTAACGACAGCATAGCCAACTTCTTGGGCGCGTTTCCGCGGCTCACGACCCTAACGATTAGAACGTTTCCGCGCGGCCCCATCAACCACCAGCCGCTGCCCCTGCAGCAGATGCGGTGGCCCGACCTACAGTTCTGTGATATTATAAGCGCTTGGGTTCCGGAGGACGAGCTCTTCGGCTTCACCGAACACCACCACCCCCTGGTTTGCCTGACCTTGAAGCAAGTTACGTTGACGAGCGGTTCATGGAAGTCTTTCTTCAGTCGAGTACGTGGGCTAAAACCGCGGCCCAACATCGTCTGTGAGGGTATTCTGCCCCGCAGGGACTCGGACGACGTCAAGTCGCAGCGCCTTCTGGATTGGTTTCTCACAGACACTGAGCGCCCGTGGCCTTTCTCAGATGCGAATGACGACAGCCCTACGTTTTCTCTCTCACATTAGTGTCGGCTGGATTCTGTTGGTGATCCTACGGATGCCTACGGCGTGTCTAGACCCAGCCACCACGACTTTCCCCTCGCCTAGCCCATAGACTCGCCAACAGGGAGATACGGCCAGCTTCGGAAGGACCCACTTCCGATCTTTAACAACTTGAGGCAAGACATACAACTTGTCCGGCTCCTGGTGGCTATTTAATCCATCTCAGTCCCCCTCCCTCTGGTTTCTCAGCTTCTCCTTCTTTCTTCCCCAACCGACCACCTTCTCCACCTTTCAAACCACATTGCCGCATCAGCCACCACTTCCACACTAGATACGACCATCCTTCTCCATTCGTTGAGCCCCATCAAGACGTCAACGAGCTCATCACCGCCATTGAACACTCTCGTCTAGCCGCGCAGAGCGCAGGGAAAAATCCGCGCGCACTCAGGAGAGCTGCTGTCATCGCCGACCTGGCCAACGACGACGCCTTTCCCAGTCCGGCTGCCACCTGACTTCAGACGATGGCGACTGGCACACGTCGGAGCCTGTCATCTTTCTTACAGGCAGATGACGCCCAACTGAGGAGGCTGAGGAAACTCTATGGACGACACTGCCGGCAGGACAGAGGTCCCTTGAGGCATCGCCCTCATACGAGGAGCTGCATGATGTGCTTCATTGTCCGAGTTAGAATGTCTGCCATTGCAAGAAGCACTATGCAAGATTCGGCCGACTCAAAGACCGGACAGACGAGGCAGGAGGAGCCTCAGACTCGTTTGAGTGATGAGCCTGAGAACCCCGTGAGTATTAACCCTAACGATATTTAGTCGGGCAAAATACTGATAAAACTCTATAGTGCAAGCTCGGTATGTGTGACACAGGGTATAACAATCTTGGGGAGCCTCTATATTGTGAATGTGAAGCCGGAGAAGTTGCCCCGGCCTGGGAAAGGCCCTCCGACATCTGTCCTAGAACAGGGCTCTGGGCTCACGACACGTGCTTCGAAGAGCACGGCGCCTTTGTCGGGTGGGACGCGACCCGACACCGCTGCTTCTAACTAACTCAACGAGTCCGCTGAGGAGATAGTTCATATTTGGAATTCTTTCGTCCGCTCAGTAGGAGAGGAGATGTTGGAAGGTGGGAAGAAACGATGTTCTTGTTGAGTGTAGGTTCCAGCATTCAGTACAGGCCAGATTTGACGGATGCGTCTGAGAACGGCCTTCAATGTCCACGTCTGTGTCGGCCAAGGGGTTGAGTACTCGCAACGCTTGTGCGAGGTGGGTAAGGCTTTTCAAATGGGGATCTTTGGGTCAGCGGAGTTTAAGGAGTGACCGTTTGAAGCTCAGCCATATGAGTTGTCTACACTTGATCTAGCGGATCTACTTCAATTGCTTTAGCGTCGTCCCTAAGGGTTTAATTCCGTATCTAAGAAGCTTGGTATAAAGGGTGTAGTAAGCAACATTCAATCCGGCCGGCTCTAGGGCCCTTAGAGAGCAACTTGGGATATCAACACGTGGCAGTGTTCGACTAACCGGCAATTTGATCCTGTGTCATTGTCGATTCACGCTCACTGGGGCATGCCATAGCACTGGCACGGTCACGCGGTAACCCAACCCTGGTTCCCCCGGATCTGGTAGCATTCAGAATCGGTAACGGCGAAAAGCGGCGAGGAAACGCTGTAAGACGAAGATCTGGAGCTCTCGAAGACACCCTTTTGAGAGACAACTACTGTACACTTGTCGGAAACCTGCATCTACCAACCTCAACTCTGAAGAAGTTTTGCCCGTCTGAACGCACGAATGAGGTCTTCCGGTATTCCACTCTTCGGCTCCCAAGAGCGGCTTTCACTCCCATAACCCACCCATTCAACGTAATATTCAGAGCCTGCTGAACGCTCGTCGAGGACTTTCGTGATGAGGAATCTGGTGTTCTCAGTTATAGCGCCGCCGGCCTTCACAATCGCTCTCTCCCGCCCGCCTTGTCGTTCCCAGAATTTGAGCAGCCGACGCTTGAACTTTCGGTGAGCATATTCCTCTCCCACCCAATCGGTTCCTCCTCCGACTTTAATGTCAATCAAATGCATCTCATCAGAGCTGCCTTCCCGGAAACGCCAGCCTGTGAGGCGCCTTTTCGCGCGCTTGCTTGCAATGCTGTTGATCTTGAGAGTCGGCTCGGTGGCGGGGGTGTGGTAACTGCGTGTTCTCTCACGTAAATCCGAGAGCTCAGGAGGCCGCAGTTGTGTAAGAAGAAGCTCTTCAGTATCAGTGTCCAACTTGAACTTTCGAAACGAAGTTTCCACAGCAGTGGACAGCCACTCAAGAAACCGCGCATCCTTGGGCCAGGTTGTCAGGACATTGCGGTACAGGTCGTAGCAATAAGAGCGTAGCGCGGTTTCCGCTTGGTCACGGTCATCAAAGCCGCAGCCGGAGATCAGGTCCAGGATGGAGGTTGAGGGTATCGAGGCTAGCGTTCTGGACTCGCAAATGGCGGCTATATGGTCGAGGAGATCGATAAGTCCTTCGAGCAGGGACTGTGGCGGAGAGGACCAAGCGCGTGGCGACCTACGCCCCCGCTCTTCGGCAAGACGTTGGGCATATTCGACGAGGCTCTCGTAGATACCGCTCGGTGGGGGGCTATACCACAAACTCAGAGTCAGCGGAAACCTAGCCCGAGTGGAAAATAGAGAGGATCAGGTAGTGTAGAAACTAACACTGCTGTCCCGTGAAGCTGCATAGCTGTTGCGCCGTTGGAGACGACCGTGACCTTGGGCGAAATTGAAGGTATTGTTTGCCGGGACAAATTTGTTTCGAGGATGGTAAAGGTTCTGGGTAAAGACCAAGAGGGGGAGTTGGGGTTCAGCGCAGCTAAAAGGAGATGTACCCAGGTGAGCCAACACATATAGACGGAACATTGCGCAAGGCACCAGGATGGTTGGTGCCCTGCCGCCTGGGCGTCACGGTTGCTAACACACCCCTCTACCCCTGACTTTGCCAAGGCAGCTCGAACCGCGTGTTCAATCCCACTTCCAGCCAGCGCCTCGAACCTGAACTCATCTCGCACAGCCCTCCAGCCCCTCCAACTCAATTTCAGGGGTGTGTGGGGGGCTCGTTGGACGCTTTAGGCCTGAAGCAGGCCCAGCCACGGCCGAGTCTCCGGTTACGCGCGGCGAGTCAGCTAGCAGTGGACGGGGTCCAGGGTAGAAAGGCAGAGCTCGACGCCTTCTGACGTATGGCTGGCGATCCTTGCCTTTGTAGCATTGACGGCGAGGCAGAAATGGACGAGACCGTGGCGTTCGAGTGGCCGGGACTGTCTTGCTATTGGTAGTTCCGGCTACATCGCCACGGAAGAAGGAGGCTAACTTATGCAGGGGGCTTAAGGAACTTGGGCCGAGTCTCCCCCATCGTAAGGGCAGCTCCGACCGGTGTGGCAAGCAACCAGATCGGGGGATAGACTCTACACTCCCTGCTGCGGCTCCCCTTCGACTGCAATCACCGCTCGCTGTCTGAGACCCCAACAGTCTCACATTCCTGGCGCCACTAGAAGTAAAAAATAGGGGGCACCTACCTGCTTGATACGCGCGGTAGTCTCATCCCTTTGCCGTCCCGCTCTCGCTGAAGCGAAGACAGCGAATCAGCTGTCGTGAGCAGGTTCCCAGGCCCGTCGTCAGCCCCTTCATCCTGCGGCGTGACTCGTGAGTCGCCCGCATAGCCGGAGAGGCCATGTCATGTCGAGTCCGCCTCAGCCCCTTCCCTGTATTGGCCCGCGCTGCGACCTCCCTTTGAGGGCCCTTCTGGTTGGATCGCCTCTAACCAACCCCTTATCGTCGTGTCGGCTGAGCCCCTGCAAGCCGCCCGCTGCGGAGGCCACGTCATGTTGAGCCGCCTCGTCCCCTCCCCAGTTGGGCCCGCTCCGCGACCTTACCTCGAGGGCTCTGCTGGTTGGATCGCCCCTGACCGAGGCCTCATCGCCATCTCGGCTCAGCCCTCGCGAGTCGCTCGCAGAGGCCATGTCATGTCGAATCCGCCTCGTCCCCTCTCCTGTTTGGGCCCGCGCTGCAACCTTCCTTTGATGCCTCCCCCGGTTGGATTGCCCCTGACCGAGGCATAATCGTCGTGTCAGCTCAGCCCTCGCGAGCCGCCCGCAGAACCGCAGAGGCCATGTCATGAGGAGAGGAGGAGTAGCCTTCTCCAGCGTTTCCGTGTATCGAGGCGGTTAGTTTCTGCGGCATTGCTGCAGATAGTTAGGGCAGGGACGTGGTCTCGCACTTGTGCCTAGAATAGCTTACACGCAACGTGAAACCTGCGACGTAAGGTGTTGCTGCGTATAGAGCGAGAGCACAGCAAGATCGTGAGAGCTCCTACGTTGACGAGTCTCAAAGACGAGCGGTCATCAGCAAGAGCTGTAGCCGACAAAGAAGGCGAGTCTGGAAGGTCTCAAGGCGGCTGCGCCACAAGGACGCAGGGCTTGGTGGGTGAGCTGCCAGGCGATAGCGTATGCGGTTCGAGAAATGCCGAGAGAGGGGGAAGACAAGTGATGGAGAGGAGAAACGCATAAAGCGTGGCGAGACGAGTAGCAGTGTAGCGGACGTGGAAGAGGAAAGGGAGGAGCACAAGGCCGAGGGGGATGGAGCTTGGCGTAATCCGTACTGTAATTATCAAGGACAGGCGATCAAGTGATGTCCGTGGTCGCGCATTGAGACCTGATTGGATACCGTGGTGGCCCTTGTAGGTCCGAACGGAGGAATCAGAAATGGTAATCCGTATATGGAAGTACGTGTACGACTTACACGGTTTCCCTGGTAACCGGATTTGTTTACTACCCCTGAGGTACACGCCTTCGCCGGCGGTAGCTATTGATGGAATCCCACCCAAGCCAGAGCACCCGCTTCCACCGCTCCTCCATCATATCGGCACCTCGAAGACGTCAATCTGCTCTCTAGTGACGAACCACCCATCGGGACAATCCGCTTGGCGCAAAGCAGACCACGCAGGGCAAAAATCTCGGGCGTGGCCGGTGCTTGGGTGCACTGGGGCCACGCGGCGTCTTGCCCTTTTTTTTGTTAACACTCAGAATCACGAACACATGAGTGCAGCAAAACATCCGGCTAAAAGGAACTTAGGAGGCGAATGCCGGTTCACCGTACCCCGGATTGCGATGTTGCTCACTCAAGCCTCAGGTACCGCATCGGGAAGCTCACTACAATCTGCCTCTTGCGCAGGGCGGATCAGGGAAGGGGCGGGGAGGGGGCCCGCCCACTTCTCAAGAACGTGGCAGGATGGGATGGTAGTCCGCGGAATTGATGTTGCTGCCTGGCCACAGAAGCATGAAGGCTCGCGTGCAGCATGGCATCCAGCCAAGGGGGTTTCCGGGGCGGGTGTTGCTCGACTGTGTCCCCGCGGCAAGCCCAACCCGGGAAAGACAAGCTTACGGAGCTGGAGAAGCGTGATGAGGTGGGAGAGTCATTGCCGGGGGTCCTCGTTGGCGAAGGGGGTATACCGAGATGCCCACTGAGCGTACGCCGAGATTCGATCTCAGACACCCCTTTCCCAACATGCAGGCACCGTTCTTCGCAGCTCGCACCCTGACGCAAGAGGCCATGCTCGGTTTTACGGCGAAAAGCAACAACACAACCTTGGTCTGTTTGCTTCGCCCGACCGTATTCAATAGCCCCACGGGAGGCCGGGTTGCTTCGTGCGGCCCACAGTCGGTTTGCTGTGTCCAACCAAGGCCACCAACACAGGTGGCCCCATCGGCTGGCTGCCGACAGCTCGCTTCCGTCGGTCCTCGCTGCGCGCTTTGCTACCCCTGAGCACACGGAAGACAACGCAAAAGGCCCTTGTCACTGCCGCGCCACTCAGCCTGATATCTCATACCGTAGATGGTCCTTTGCCAGGCGCCAGCCACCTGAACAGCCGTCTCCTCCTGACCCGCTGTATATATGCCAGGTCCCAGATTGCTCAGCATGCACTTTCCTGCAAGCCGCATCGTTTGCCTTGTTCCGCCTTATCCAGCTCCCGCATGTCGTGTCAACCTTTTGCCCAATGCAGGACGACATCACCGACCGCCAAGTGACCCAGGTCGCCGCCGCATCTGCCCTCGTTTTAGGGCTCCAATCTCTTTACGCCTGGCGCGAGCTAAGCAAATCACTCCTCGTGTTTGTGAACAAAGGCCGGGCAACATGGCTCTTGTGGCCAGATCCGGTTCAATGCAGCTGCTGCGTGGTCTGGCTCTGTGTTGAAATCTCGCTGGCGATTCTCTTGGGGCTCGCCAGGGCGGGCCGTCTCGCTCACATGCCGGAACTCTTCCTCGCCTGGGAATGCGTGCCCATCCTCGCTGCTGAGGTCTTTCTGGTAACGAGAAATAGCCCTGTCGACCTGATCCAAGACTGACACCCCGCAGGTCACGGTGAAGGTGTATCCACTGTACAGCAAACTTGTCGACAGGTGGCCGTTGCTGACCACTTTCCTCGCCCTTGGCATGGCAATTCACTGCATCCAAATTTCTCTAGGGTTGTGGCAACTGATACAGCACCGCCCTGAGGTTTTGTGGGCCGCGCCGGCTGCTATTCACTTCACCGATTTCATTCTTGCTCTTGTGTGCCTTTTCCAATACCGAATTGGTTCTCTCTGGGAAAATGGGAAACTCAGATTCTTGCGACTCGCTTGCTGGGTGGTCGTCAGCTTTGTCGCATTTTCATTGTCTGTTGTGGGCGCTGTACGCGGCTGGGATTTCCTACATCTGATTCAGTGCGTGCTCTGTGTGGTCGCCGGCCTGGAGCACGTATCGTGGAAGTGGTCTCGAAGATGGTGGGGTAGGCAGAATGTCCTTTTGTCGATACCGTTTAGGTGCAGGGGGCTCCAGGGCGGAATCTCTCAACAAGCTGTTTGAAGACGGCGGCCTAGCTATACGAGCGGTCACACTTGACGATCTATAGTACTGGCGGTGGAAACAATGACCATTACTAGGAGGTGGCTAATTATGCTCTGACAATGTCTTGGCAGTGTCTGAGATTTCCATAGGCCGCAAGATGTCGTCTAACTCCTTGCCGTTATACTTCTATGAGTATCTTAGAGATTGTGCTGCGGTTTCGTACTTTTGTCTTATAGACTTGAGTTTGTTGTAGATTTCAGTGTCGGGCAACGCGGGCGAGCTTCTAGCTTCTAGAAACTCCAACGCCAGTAGCCTTCGTTGCTTCCACGACGGTCTCAACAACAAGCCCAAGTGATCATTTATGACAGCGGTTCTGGCACGACCATATCCAATGACGAGAAGTAGTTCAAATTACTAAGACATACACCCACAGTTGACATTTTCCTCCTCTGTGTGGTTCCCACATGTTTCTAATACCCCACTGCTTGCCGAAGCTCAAACCACACGAAGGATCACCGACAAAATGGACGTCTTCCGCTTCTAAGCGGCGAAGCTCGTGGCGGGGTTTGCTCCTCAGAACTGCTCGTGCCCTCTCGCTTGCGCTTGCGACCTGATTCCACTAAAGGGTCCCAAAAACGGATACAATCTGGGTCCGCGATCTCGGGCAGCAGGACCCTGACAAACCGCTCTCTCAGGCCTAGCATAGGCCAGACCTTGACTTCCGTACGCGAGATGCTGATTCCGGACTTGCTGTCTTCTGAGCCCGGCCCTTTGTTCGGAAACATGAAGCGGTTGAGGAATGTCGTTGTTACGATGGCGGTGTATACAACGAAGTTTGCGTTCTCACCCTGGCCTTGGTGGGTAATGACTTGTACGTTCACATCGTGGAACGGCATTCTCGGGGTCTGCGTAGACTGCGTAGACTGCCGGCCGCTAGAAGAGCGGTGCTGAAGTGAAAACGGAGACAATGGTGTTTTATTGTGGAAGTGCGCTTGGGCCATGACGAGAAGAGTCGCAACAATGTAAGGATCGCGGTCAACATCTGCAGGGATGAGTAGCTTGGACCGCAGCTGCTGTAACCTCGTAATCGGGTTGTTCAGGGCGTTGTGTGGCTCGAGTTCGTTTGTGAAATGACTGTTGCGGAGTGCAGCGAGCCTCTGTCTGGAGATGTACGCCAAAACCGGCGCGCTTGCCGGCATATATGGCATGGTCGACGTAGAGGCGTCGGTGCTACGGCTCGTCCATAGACACGAGACGCGAACCGCTCTATTGAAGATTCTTTCCCCAAAGTGAAGATCCAGTTCTGCATTGGTCCAGGGCTTGTCCAGTGTAGCGGGAAAGAAGGTCGACATGACATGCTCCATCGCCATCGAGGCTCTACCAGGCAGGGTCTTCTGCGAGAGAAGCGTGTCCAGCTCCAATGCCAGCCGTTCAGCTATTTTGGATTGCTTGAGCCGTGTGTTGCCCTTGGGGACCGGCTTCTTGATAGCAGGCTGCGGGCAGAAGCTTGCGGCAAGTAGCTGAGAATGTTTATCGGTCCAGTAGGCCGGGAGAACGAAAAGACGTGAACGAGGCTCCCCACGTATGATGTCGGCGAGCGAGCCCGGCTCGGCCGGTGTGATGAGCGTTGTAGATGGTCTGCGCATCTTTGCGTGGCTTGTTCCCGAGCGCGCTCTGGAGGGCAGTCCCTGTCGTGACAACGGACGCGATGCAAATGTCGTGACAATGGATGCGATGCAAATGCGGATTTCAAAGACAGAGGGGCGGTGCCAGAAGAGGATGGGGGGAGGCATGAGACTGTTTTTGTAGTGAAACTAGCACAATATTCGGGGGGTAGTCTCGCTCCCACACTTGGGGCAATCACAAGGCTGAGCCACCTGCGAGAGGGGGCATTAACTGGTGAGAGGTGTGTTGTTCGGGAGGGCCGTGGACAGGGGCGCAGCCAAGGCAGCGAGCGGGACTCGAGCAGTGCCCATGGAATCCTTCGGCTTTTCTGCGGAGGGCAGACATCCGGAAGCTCCGCGTTGCCAGAGAGAGGTTTGAGTGGCGCAAGGGGTGCGAAAATATACCCTTCTCTGGGTGTTCTCCGGTGTCAAGTACTATCCGAGGCTCGTACCTTGAGGTACCTCTCGGACCCATGTGGTGCCTACCCGTGGACCAGCTCTGTTGCGCCGTCACTTGCCGTCACGTAGACTATCGCCTGGTCTTGGCTTGCCGCTGGACTAGTTCTGACTTACCGCTGAGAAACCTTGGCGGCTGAGGTGCTGGCCGTCATGATAGCTGGACAGCCCACCATCGCCCTCGCGTAGGACATTACTCGTCCCACACCGCAACGTACCTGGGCTTCCTACCCCTTTCCGTTAGCCCGTGCCAACTCGCGCAATCGGCGACCTCTGAAGACACACCCCCCCTCCCCCAGCTCGTTCTCTGTCTGTGATCTGCAGGTCTTGTAGTTCCGGGCGTCGCTTTTGCCGTCTCGGCAACTGCAGAAGAGGGAATAGTTTGAGGGACCGGTGACTCGATGCTCCTAGTCTCCTGTCTGCCTCGGCCGGGAACTTTCCTACCATTTCACCTAAGGCTTAGCAGCCATCCTTGGAGGCTAATCTGCTTCGGAGATCGGGGTAGGCAGATTCATGGACTGACGCTTGTAGTATTTAGAACCTCGCTTCGGTCGCCAGAAGATTGCAGATGAATTGGAAGTGCAGTACTTCGCCCTACAAGTCTGACTTACGCTTTCCACCCGCCCGCCCGCAGTGCCGGATCATCAACACCATGGCTGAATTTACTGGGCACCGAATCCGCCGAAGGAAGATGGAAGTCGTCAAACACGGTGCCAGCATCCTCTTCTGCCCGTGTATTTGCATGCTGGGCTGCCTTGGGTTTGGCGGATGGGAGTAAGTAGAGGGCGCCGCCTCAAACGATAGAACCACATACTTATGAATCGATCTACAGATACTAGCCCATGCGGCGCGGTTCTAATGTTTGCCTAGTGTGGTTGGAGGTCTGGTGCCCGTCTTTGCTTTGTTGCGCTCTGCGCTCCCGCTTTTGCCTCAGAGCCTAGTGCAAAGTCGGTTTCCGCTGGAATCCGTATGAATTCAACAGAGTTTCCTCCTTGCTTTAATAGCTCTACTGATTCGTAGATTTGCCGTAGATTTGCCGTACGATGCTTTGGCTAGACTGTTGTCGCGGTTGTTGGATGGCAGCGAATGCTGACAAGCTCCCAGTATTCATCGTGACAGGCCTGTGGAGGGTGCCAGGCGGTCCGTTCTTCAGCGCCATCGCTATAGCTGCCACTGCCGTGTACGGGTTCCGTTCCTCAACTGTCCTAAGAGTCACAGCTTAGCGTGTCGCTGCTTCACCTGCCCTATTGAAGAGGGTGTCCTGTGCGCTCACTCCCGTGCTAACGATGCCCGTGACTCTGTTGGTCATCTCTGCCGCCCTCGTTCGGTCGGGTTCAAGCATCGCCTGTGAGTGGGGTTCCCAGGGCGGGATGGTGTATTCCTGGATGGTTTCCATCCGGCCGATATGTGTTGGTTTGGCAACAGCTGCAGGCGACGGTGACTGATTCATGTAGCTTACCCGTAAATGCATGCATCAAACGATAGATAAAGTGGTCAAACCTGGTGTTGAGAGCGTTGCAGATAGATTGATTGATCGGTGCATGTTGACGAGAGGTTTATAGAAATCTTTCTTCAGCCGAGCACGCGAGTTGAAACCGCTGCCCAACATTGTTGTCACGGTATTATATATAGTAGAGACGAGCAGGGGTGGCTCATCGAGGACGCCCGGTCGCAGTGCCTCTTAGATTGGTTCCTCGTAGACCTCGAGTTCCCGTAGCCTTTCTCGGATCCTGACGACGACATATCTGTGTTTTCCCTCTCACCCTAGTATCGGTCGAGGTTCAATTGGTATCCGACGAGTGCATACAGCGGTCTGAAAGAAATTGCCTACCCCAGGCGTCGGCGTCATCGTCTTCAACCTGCCTTTCGACCACGGAGAATAGGCTAAGGCAATACGGGGCGTAGCCATACAGAGCCGGCGGCGTTTGCAGTGTCACGGTTCCGGCAGGTAGTCAGGGTACGATGGGATGAACAAGTGTTGCGAGGTACAGGAGCAACGTGAGGAAAGTGGTGAGCCTCCACAACACAAGCTCTTGGCAACCGGCATCCGTCGGCTGGGCCGGCCCCACTCGAATAACGTCCTGGAAGAGTTGGACCACCAGTCCACTATGGCACAGACATACTGAAAGCCAACGATAGTATTTTCAAGCTGTAACTAACTCAATCGCTGTACCAATAAGTAGGCCCTCCGATTACCTGGTAGTGGCAACTTCCAGAACAGCGATGATCTCCTCCAACACGTCATAAGGTTGCCAGTCCATTTCCACCTTGATGTCAACCAGGAACGCCGCAGGACTCCAAACCAGCGATCCGGTAGCTTTCAAGATTCCCCGTTTAGAAGCATTATTTATCTGTAGCAGGAGATTGTCCACCTCCAGCACTGACATCCGTAGTAGGTGTATCATCGTGTGGGTGGCCCTCACACCATCGTCCGTGGTGCCCCAAGTGAGAAACTCAACCATCGCACGTCCGGCATAGAGTACTAGGTGGTCTTCCACCCAGTAGAGTCGGTGGCGGTACACGGGCGGGAAGACACCGATGAAGTGGCCTACCAAGCGTTGTTAAAACACCGTCTACTGGTAGGACCTGAGTTTCACGTTACCGTTCTCCGCTTGCATCGTAGGGAAACTTGCAGTCTCCATGCCAATGATGATGAATTCTTCGGAGCCCACAGCCGGAGTAGCG
>MU863710.1:19045-50043 GCA_033575675.1 Parathielavia hyrcaniae | reverse complement strand
GAGGCCAACAGGAGGAGGAGGGGGAGACGCATAGGGCTCTAGCGCTGAGCCAAAACCATCGGCACGCAGCCCACGCTGCGCGCTAGAGTGACGCACAAGGCCGAGATGGCCACCCACAGCACCGTCGTCACCAAACCGGAAGGATGAGTTCCGGACTGTTGGATAGGAGGGTATACAGGGAACGCCTACACAGCGCTTGCGCTGTGTAGGCGCAGCACGTGAGAGGATGCATTGCATGTAAAGCAACGAGGAGGGACCGCTTGCTCTAGCTGAGCGAGGCAGAAGCCTCTGCGGTGTAAGATTAATAATAATAATAAGTAAAGTATGCTGATCAAGGCGGCAGGGAGATTACATGTAATTAAACTAATTCAGCTACGGACACAGGGACGTAGAATATAGGCCGTGGTGAGATGCAGGTGGAAGGACATACAACAGCATCACCACCACCTTAGGTAACGTTATCCCAGTATGATATGGTATCCCGATTTTCGTATTATCCCTCCCATTGAACCCTCTCTTTCCTCCCCAATCGCTCTCCAACCTTTCAGATTCACAGCTGACCATCAAATGCAAGGATGTAAGCCGATCACCTCAAAAGACGGTACCCTTCACCTGCTGGATCTTGGCGACGTTGATGTTCCTAATCAAGAGCACAGCGACAATGGCCAGGACCATGAAAGAAGTGCCGGCAGCCAGCATCCTCGTCTGGGCGTATGCGTACGCATCCTGAATGGCGAGTCGCTCGAGGCTCCCCACCTCGTAGCTAAGCTGGGTCGTCAAGTCGGCATATATCATGTCGATGTTCTCCAGAGCCGACTCGGGCAGGTACTCTTGGAGAGCCTTGTAAAAGGTGTTTGTCCAGACAGTGCCCGAGACGGTCGAGCCGATGGCGCCACCGGTTGTGCCCACGACGAAGAGGAGGGAGAGGGCAACAGCGATGTGCTGGTGGTCGACGGCTGCCAGGACGGCGACCTGCTGGACGATGATGAAGATGCATCCGCCGATGGAGATGAAGACCTCACACATGATCAGGAAACCGACGGACTGGTCGGGACGCCGGAAGTAGATCATCAAGCCTTGGGCCAAGATGTAAAGCGGGAGGGCGATGTACAAAAGCCACTTGAAGTAGCCGGACCTGCTAATGGACAGACCGACGAGAATCAGGAAGAAGCCTGAGACCACGCCGAAGGTGTTGCTGACGTAGCCTGCCTCGGCGACACCCAGGTTGTTGACGGCCTGGAGGAAGGAGGTGAAGTAATTGGCCCAGCAGTAATACGAAATCTGGTATGTTGCGCCGAGAAGGCAGGCACCGATCACAGTGCGGTCGGACAGGAGGCTGATGGTGAACATGGGGGTAGGCGCCAGCCGCCACTCGTAGACGACGAAGGAGCACAGGACCACGAAGCCGACGACGATCATGGCGATGATGTAGCCGGACGCCCAGCCGTTAGGGGCCTCGGCAGCGAGACTGAACGGAAGGAGGAACACGGTGAGACCACCGGCGAAGAGGAATACTCCAAGGGCTAGAACGACAACAGTTTAGCGGGCGTTTCACCACAGAAGTGCGGATTCAGAGCCAACCCACCGTCGAATTCCACAGTATAGTGCCAGATGCTCTGCAGCCACGTCCGACCGCTCTTTGCTCGGGGTAGGACGCCGTGCTCCTGAGCCTTCTTCAGGTTGAACTTGAGCATGAAATAAAGCGGGGCGGCGACGAAGGGGAGGATAATGGCGAAGCATCCGAAGCCCCATCGCCAAGTGACATTGGCAAGGAAGCTCTCGGCAGCCTTTGGCCCGGCAAAGGCGGTGATCATGTAAGGCGAAGAGGTAAAAGCATATGCCAAGCCTCGGTTCTTTAGCTTCGAGGAGTCGGCCGTGACGACGTCGACACAGAAGATAATGCCGCTAAACCCAATTTGGTAAAACACCTAGATCAAGAACTATCAGAAACGGCACATGGAGACAACAGCAGAGCTAGATAGCGGGTGGTTGGTCTTACATAAGCGGCGCAAAACGTGGGAAGATTCTGGCATGCAGCCATGAGAATCATGCCCAGGGTAGCAAGACCAGTCATGGTGATGAAGCCAGTGGGTCTTCCCCAGACGTCCAAAACCTTGGCCAGGGGGATGTACATGGCGGCCTGGATGGCATTGGCGACGACGTAGATGAGGTTCAGCTGCGAGTGCTGCTGGAAATCGCTCGTGACGTATGGGACCAGGCTAGACAGGACGTTGTACTGGAACGCGTAAACGAGGTAGAGCAGCCAGATGCTGGACAAGCACAGAGGTCAGCCCCTACGATTCTGTGCTATCGGTTGGGGACATAGGGGAGGGAGTTGGGACGCACTTGATGAAGACGGCAACCAGCGTCGTCTTGCTCCAGGTCAGCGTCACGGCCTCAATTTCCCGGACACCATCCTGCAAGTCCTCCGCAGGCCTATCAGCCGGGCCGTCGTCACTGGCATTGGCATCGTTGATCTCGAGGTCCTTGCTGGCGGACTTTTCTCCGATGGTGTCGACGATGGCTGGGGACTTGTCGTCTTCCTCTGCCGACGTCCCCAGCTTAGCGCGGAAACTGGACAGCAGCGCCATGTTCTGTTCTTTTTGTGCTTGAAGAAGTATCGAGAGAGAAAACAGCCAGTCTCAGAGGGATGCGGATAGGGGGATGCAGTGAGAAAGTGGGAAGTGAATTTCGGGCCCGGAAAGTTGAGTCGGATCAGGGTGGTATCAATTTACCAAAGCTGCAGCTCTCCCGACCTGATGCAGGCCCGGGACTCTGCCGTTTTTCCATTTTCTCCTGTCAAGCTTGCGTGCATCTGATAAGATTAGATCGTGCCAGTCCGGCACAGCCCCGACATCGGTGGTGTGACTCGAGGCTTTGTACACAGTGTCCTGCGCGTCTGAATTGCCACGGTGGATGCTGCGCTTGCCAAGTCCAGCCTGGTGAATTTTTACAAAGCAAGCATTTTCTTCTGCTGCGCTTGGCGTGTTTCCTAAATGGGCCAGCCAAGCGCGCCTCCTCCACCTTCCCGTAGGGCCTGAATCTAATCAATCCATCAGATTAGATGAAAATTTTCAGTTTTCCTTGGCCTCGGCTCGCTTAGAGCCGACTTCGATTCGACAACCACAAGCCACCAGAACGCCGGATGCAGGTGACGAGGGAGCACCAGACAGTTCACCAATAGTCTCCCTGGTCCGAGCAAAATGTTTGCCTATAGCTTCGAGTTTATCCACTTGGCCGGCCGTTTCTCCACAAACGCACGAATTCCCTCGGCAAAATTGGGCGCCTCTCTCAGGCGGGGATACCAGTCCCGGTCCAATGCCGACACGGCCTCCTCAACGCTGCCGTTCTCCCAGGCCATGTGGACCCCCACACGCCCAACAATCAGCGCATCTGGGCTGTTCCGGCACATTTCCTGCGCGAGCTGGACCGCGTCACGCGCAACGTCGCCGTCGGCAGCCGCATCCACCACGCGCGAGACAAGTCCCCACCCGCACAGCGTTCTGGCATCCACGCTCCTGCCCGTCAAGACGAGATCCATGGTCCGCTGCAACCCGATGGTGCGAGCCAGCCGCGGAAGACACCCCGCCACGGGCACGATGCCTCGCTTGACCTCGGGCAGCGAGAACTCGGCCGACGACGCTGCGACTACCACGTCGCAGTTGGCCACCATCTCGAAGCCCCCGCCCATGCAGAGTCCGTTGACGGCCGCAATGATGGGCTTCTTGCCTGCTCGCCGCGGAAGTCCAGCGAGGCCCGGGGCTGCCATGTCGTTGACCACCCCGGCCTGGTTCATGGCGTTCCACTCTATGCACCCGTTAGTCGGTTTTTACGTTTTTGATCTGATGATCTGATAAAATTTGCAGCCGAAGGTGGAGCACTGGCATCCTCCCACATCCGAACGGTGCACTTACCGTGGAGATCGGCCCCCGTGCAGAATGCTCGGCCCACGCCCGTGATGATGCCAACCCACAAGCTCTCATCTTGGTCAAACTGTTCCCAGATGTCGGCGATTTCGCGGCTGGTGGCCTTGTTGATGCAGTTGAGCTTGTCCGGCCTGTTGATGGTGACCTGAACAACGTGTTCAGCCGGAAACGACACCTGGAAGTGCTGAAATTGGCGATTGTGCGTTTTCAGAGACATCTCGAAGGACCGGCACCGCCTCAAGTGTTGTTTGGCAATGTTCTTGGGATTACTCAAGCTATTTGTCTGTCCCTCTCCCATCATCGGTCTTTATACTCAGACGGGCACTGGAATCGCACTTCCGACCCCTTTTTGCGTCGGATTTTGGAACCACTTTCTCCCTGTCGCTACTCGCTACCAACATGCGATATCGGTACCTACATGGGCCCAACAGAGTGGACGTGAGAGCCGGATCCCGGCAGCTTTCCTTGGCTTTGTTGCCAATCATCCATTGGACTGCATTGGTGTCGAAGCTCCTTTGCCGTGTTTGAGCTTGCTTGTTTTTCATCAGAGCTTGCCATCGCAGCATCAAAATCACAGTGACTGCCGCCATGGCACCAACGTCGACGCCGGCGACCAAGTACCCTCTGGTGAAGCTGCCGCATCCTTTCCTGACATCATACCGCGTTCGAACTGTCGCCCAAGCGACGCCAACCAAGCATGTCTTGATTTTAGACGAGCAGCAGCCCGAACATGGCCGCCCATTGCCAGAGCCCCTCCATCTCGAGACTCTCTCTTGGCTCGATCTCACCCAGCCACCACAAGATGAGCGCCCGCCCATTGCCGACAACAGCCCTTGGGCCCGCGCCCGCCGTAGTCCCTTGACGGTCTTCACCTGGACCGCGGCCGGCCCCCCCTCGCTCGGGCCTGTCTGGAACGTGGTTCACGCCATCTACCTCGCACATCCGGCGTACGAGCACTTCAGGGTCACACTCGCTGGTGAGGGGAAGGACGTGCTCAGGGACACGCTTCTTGCCACGGGCCTGGCCATTGAGCATCCCAAGCCGCGTTGGGATGCCCGCGGACCGCCGGCAGGGACTCAGATGCCCGTCGTGACCGGCGAAGGCGAGCTGCTGATACTGCGGAGCTCCTTCTGGCAAGGTGCCGCCTCGCCGATGGGCCCCCGTCCGATATGGGTGGTGGGCGACGGCACAGGAAGCCATTTGCTGAAGTCTCTCGCCGACTTTCCCATCATGCCCGAGAACTTTCACATCACAAACAAGTTTCCCGATGGCGAACCCGTCTTCACCCGCCACCCAATACGCCGGCCGAAGCCGCGACTTGGCTCCATTGTTTACAGCCGCTACATTCCCGAGCTCGACGTGCACTTCTCGCTCGAGGCGGTGGATTGGGAGAACCAAAAGCACTTGGAATTGTTCAACCAGTGGCAGAACGACCCGCGCGTTGCGGCGGGGTGGAACGAAACAGGGACACTCGACCAGCATCGCGAGTATCTGCGCAAGTTACACCTGGACCCGCACGTCCTCTGCCTGTTTGGGCGCTTCGACGATTCCCGGTTTGCCTATTTCGAGCTTTACTGGGCAAAGGTACAATCACCCTTTCTCCTCCAGCCTTCGCATGATCAACTCTGACAATCAGTCACTCTTGTCAGGAAGATCACTACGGCGCGCATTGGGACGCCGGCCACTACGACCGCGGGCGGCACTCTCTCGTCGGGGACGCGTCGTTCCGCGGCGCCAAGCGCGTCACGGCGTGGTACTCGAGCTGCATCCACTACTGCTTCCTCGACGACCCGCGCACGGCCAACGTAGTGGGCGAGCCCAAGGCCTCGGGGGCCACCATCCTCTCGTACGAGAACTCACAGGGCCTCACGATTGGCAAATACGTCGACTTGGGCCACAAGCGATCGGTGCATTCCATCTGCAGCAGGGAGAAGTGGTTCCAGTTGTGCCCACTGTTTTGGGACGGGAGGGAGAAACCGCTGGAGTCGGCCGACCGCGCAACATGGAACGCGAAGCTTTAGGTCTTAGGGTGCAGTTATGAAACAGAACCCAAACTCGCGCTGTATACAAAACACTCACATTGACCCGCGCTCCTCATCAATGATCGAGATCCAAATTTCTCCCCGTAAGAGCCAGTTGTTTACGCTCATGGTTTCTGACTGTTCCTTGCAGTTGCTTCTGCCGCTTTGCTTCGGCAGGAGGGATGGCATCGGATTACCAAAAGCAGCGGCCTGCCCGAAGATCGCAGGGACCAGGGAGGGATCGCACAATTTGTGCCCCTCGAATTGTGCCGCGTCGCAAACATGGGCGGAGATGTGCGGAGCTCATGGAAGACCTTGACGACCTGCCTCTTTCCTGCACACCCCCCAGTCCGCAAGACACACGCCTCCCCTGTCCGGCATTCGCATTTTCTTGGCCCCGATGTCGGCGCAATGTGATCTAAACCGTTTTGGGTAATCTCGTGCAATAACACCCCCCCTGCTTGAAGGAAACTCCAGGACCACTCGTCTCACGTTCAGAGAAAAGAGAGGAGGACTTCACACCAGCGGCAGCAGGTCCGGACGCCGTCGTCTGATACTTTCAAGTCATCATGAAGTTTGTCAACACATTCTCGGGCTACGCCCGTCTGCTGCTGGCCGGCAACCCAACCAAGGTCGACCTGTGTACGCTGGCAGCGGCCATTTTGTGCGCCATCGCCTCGGGCGTGCCCTTCCCTCTGATCGGCATCTTCTTTGGCCAGCTTCTCAACGACTTCAACGAGGTGACGTGCGTCGAGGAGGCCGGGTCCACGGTCGACTCGGCCACGGCCGACGCCTACCAGCGCAGCGTCAACGACAAAGTCCTCATGATCTTCTACTTGGCCATTGCCCAGTTCGTTACCATCTACGCCCACCTCACTTGTTGGACTTTGTACGGCTCCCGGCTGGCCCAGCGTCTGCGTGAGCGCTATCTTGCTCGGCTGCTCACGCAGGAGCCGTCCTACTTTGAGGGGCTGCCGGCGGGAGAGGTTGCGCAGCGCCTCAGTGCGGATGTGCAGACCATTCGCTCCGGCACGTCCGAAAAGGTCGGCATCTGTCTGTCGAGCGTGTCGTTCTTTGTCACGGCCTACATCGTGGCCTTCATCAAGAACTGGGAGCTGGCGGCCATGCTGATCTCACTGTTGCCGGCATACTTTCTGATGTCCTTTGTTGGCAGCCACTTTATTGAGAAGTACTCTGGCCTTGTGGCGGACCATGCGGCCGCGGCCGCGTCGATTGCCTCCGAGGCGCTGTCCAATGTTGTCGTGGTGCAGGCGTTTGGAGCGAACAACCGACTGGAGGGCAAGTTCGCCGAGGCGCTGGCTGCGTCGAAGCGGGAGGGTTTGAAGAAGGCCACGGCCGTTGGCTTACAGTCCGGCGTGCTGTACTTCATCGCTTACGGTGCCAACGGTTTGGCGTTCTGGCAGGGTAGTAGGCGGATTGCCGATGCTGCCAGCCAGGGGTCAGGGGGCGCGACGGTTGGTGATACGTTCACCGTCATTTTCATTCTGATCGAGGGTCAGTTGATCTCCATGTCAAATCCCCGCTTAGTTGCTATGTACCTTGTTCTGACACCGTCGTAGCTACCTTACTCCTCAGTCAGGTCGCGCCCTTTGCCCACCTCTTGGTGGCTGCCGTTGCTTCATTTCGGAAGCTGCGCGGAGAAATGGACCGCGAATCCAAAATCGACGGGACCGCAACGTCAGGCGTCGAGCTTTTGTCACAGCAGACGAAAAAGGCAAGCCTGGGCTTCGAGCTGAAGGACGTATCTTTTAGCTACCCGTCGAGACCCGAGATAACTGTCCTGGACAAGATCAACATCAGCATCCCTGCTTCGAAGCACACGGCCATTGTGGGTCTGTCAGGGAGCGGCAAGTCGACCGTGGCGGGCCTGGTGACTCGACTGTACGATCCTACGGGTGGCAGCGTCTTGTTCGGGGGTCATGACCTCCGAGACGTCAACCTTCGCGAACTGAGGAGCTTCGTCAGTCTGGTGCAGCAGGAGCCCTCTCTCCTTGACCGATCCCTACTTGAGAACATCGCACATGGCTTGATCAACTCAGGCAATCCCACTCATGATCACTTGAAGACGACGCTCCTCGGCTCCGACCTGGCAGAATTGGCTGCGGAGGTGAGGGAAGGGAAAGATCTCGCCGCTGCTGCGGAGCAACGGGGCGCCAACGTGGCCGAGATTGTTGAGCTGGTACGGAACGCAGCAAGACATGCCGACGCCGACGGTTTTATCACGCGGCTTCAACGCGGGTACGGCACGGTAGTGGGATCCAGCGGGCGGCTGATCAGTGGCGGCCAAAAACAGCGCGTGGCGCTGGCCAGGGCTCTGGTTAAAGACCCAGCAGTCCTCATCCTGGACGAGGCCACGGCCGCGCTCGACTCGAGAAGCGAGGAGCTGATCCAGCGTGCCATCGCCAACATCTCGACGGGAAAAACCGTGCTCACCATCGCCCACCGCTTGTCGACCATCACGGGGGCGGACAACATCATCGTCATGCACAAGGGACAGGTCGTCGAGCAGGGCGATCACGCCACGCTGATGGCCAAGAACGGGTCCTATGCCGAGCTGGTCAGGCTTCAAACTCTCGCTCCCCAAAAGGCAAAGATGACGACCCCTGCTGGATTTTCAGATGCTGGTGAGATGGACATTGCTAGCTTGACATCGCGCAGTGATCTTGAGGAGAGGGAGATTGAGAAGAAGGATGAGAGTTGCGTCTCGACAAGCGAAGCTCCCGCCCCATGTGTTGTCGAAGGGGGCGATCAGAACGAGGAGAAAGAACCCGAGACGCCGTCCAAGTCCCTATGGGCACTTGTCAAGGGGTATGCTCCGGCCGTGCGGCCGCACCTTCTCGTCATCGCTTTGGCTCTCATCGGCTCCGTCGCAGTCGGTGGAGCATTCTCAGGTGAGGCTGTCATCTTTGGAAACACAGTCGACAGCCTCAACGTCTGCCGCAGTCCGGACAGCATCCGCTCGAGCGGCGACTTCTTCGGCCTCATGTTCTTTGTGCTCGCCGTCATCGAATTCTTCGCCAACGCCGTCAGCTGGACTGGATTCGGCTGGGTCACAGAGCGCATTGTCTACTCGGTGCGTGTGCTCTCGTTCCGCTCCCTCTTCGAGCAGGACATCCAGTGGCACCAGTCCAAGGGCCGCACCCCGGCCGTGCTGCTGTCCTACATCACGCGCGACGGCAACGCCTTGGCCGGGCTCAGCGGCTCCGTCATCGGCACGCTGTTCTCCATTACCGTCAACATGGTGGCGGCCATCGTGCTCACGCACATCATCTCGTGGCGCATCGCGCTTGTGTGCCTGGCCCTGGTCCCACTCCTTCTGGGCGCGGGGCTGATGGAGCTGCACGTCCTGGGCAAGTTCGAAGAGCGCCACGAGAGTGCCTACACGCGCTCCGTCGACATCGGCACCGAGGCTATCTCGTCCATCAAGACTATCGCGGCGCTGTCGCTCGAGGAGGAGACCCTCCGCACATACCGCCGCAGCCTGAGGGGCCCGCGCAGAGAGACACTCAAGGTGACGGTTCAGGCCAGTCTGTGCCAAGCCATGACCTACTTCCTTGGCAACTGCGTGAATGCGCTGGCGTACTGGTGGGGTGCGAAGCAGATCATTGCGGGCCATGTCTCGACAGCGCAGTTCCTGATTGTCGTCTTCTCCCTGCTGGTCAGCGCCCTGCTCTGGAGCCAGATGTTTGCCCTGGCGCCCGAGCTTTCCAGTGCGCGCGCGGCCATGGCGAGGATATTGGGGTTGATCGAGATCGGGTCCGATGGGATGCAGGGGAAGGTGGCTCCTCGTTCTGATGGAGCTGCTGGGTGTGCTGTGGACTCTGGCTCATCCCCTGTCGCTTCGGACGTCTCCTCAGAAGAAAAGTCACTGGAAGCAGCCACTGGCCCTCGCCACCCAGGCAACAGTCAAGCCGCCAGGGTGCAGTTTCGCAATGTCTGCTTCTCATATCCAGCCCGGCCACACGCACAAGTGCTGAAAGGTCTGAGCATCGACATCAAGCCAGGCAGTTTCTGCGCCCTTGTCGGCCCGAGCGGTGCCGGCAAGTCAACCATCATCTCGCTGGTTGAGCGGCTTTACACGCCGCAGTCGGGTGCCATCCTCATCGATGGCGTCGATGTGACAAAGAGCCGGGACACGGCCTTCCGCGACTCCATCGCCCTGGTTCCACAAGAGAGCATGCTATTTGATAGCAGCATTGAGTTCAATATCGGGCTAGGTGCGCGGCCGGGGCATGAAGCGACCATCGAGGAAATTGTGGAGGCGTGCAAGCTTGCCAACATCCACGACGTTATCGAGGCCCTGCCAGAGGGATACCAGACCCTATGCGGGCCAAACGGGTCGCAATTTTCGGGCGGCCAGAAGCAGAGGTTGTCGATTGCCCGCGCGCTCGTGAGGAAACCGAAGCTGCTGATCCTGGATGAGCCAACCAGCGCGCTGGATGCCGAGTCGGAACGGCTGCTGCAGGATGGTTTGGAGAAGGCGTCGAAGGGTATCACTGTCATTGCCATTGCCCACCGTCTGCATACCATTCGCAAGGCGAACTGCATTTTCTGGATCGAGGATGGGTTGTGCGTCGACTCGGGGACGCATGACGAACTGTTCGAGAAGTCGCCAAGCTATAGGGCCAATGTGATACATCAAACGGTGGCAGAGTGATGGTTGGGAATGTAAGATAATGTTCGAGTACGTTTTTAAACCATTCTGAAAGGATAGAAAGTTAGGATAACGTTAGATAGAATCTTATATAATGGATGGTATCCGTCGTTGCCCATGCCAAGTAGTGTACGGATTAAACAACACGGCTTTTAGTGGGGCAGGGAAAAATAGGGGTAAAAGGGGTAAAAGGGGTAACGTACTTTATAAGCGAGTCGGTCATTTAAGCGAGTCGGTCAATTTTTAGCCGCGACGCGTCGTCCTCTACTCAACTTGAATTTCCTCCACAACCTAACATGCCTCCTATTTCCAAAGAAGCCAGGATAATCTTGGCCCTCGAAGCCATTCAAAATGATGGCAAGCTAAGCCTCCGAGCGGCAGCTAAGCTTTACGACATACCATTCTCAACCCTCCGTGACCGACATGCTGGGCGGCCTGCACGACGCGACACTGCGCCCAATTCGAAGAAGCTCACCAAATCCGAAGAGGAGGCGATTGTTTAATACGTTATTGAGCTATGTGCACGAGCTTTTCCACCGAGATTGCGTGGTGTGGAAGATATGGCCAACCAACTACTACGCGAACGCGACGCGCCTCCTGTCGGCAAGCTCTGGGCACATAACTTCGTGAAACGCCAACCAGAGCTCCGGACGCGTTATACGCGTAGATACGACTACCAGAGGGCTAAGTGCGAGGATCCAAAGGTCATCGGCGAGTGGTTTGCCCTCGTACGGAACGTTATGGCCAAGTACGGCATTGTACCTGACGATGTCTACAACTTCGACGAGACGGGGTTTATGATGGGCATTATCTTCGCGGGCATGGTGGTTACGACCTCAGATGGCCGTAGCAGGGCCAAGCTGGCCCAGCCTGGCAACCGCGAATGGGCAACGGTAATCCAGGGAGTCAATGCCCTCGGCTGGGCCATCCCTCCCTTCATCATCTTGGCCGCACAGTACCACCTCGCCAACTGGTACACCGAGTGCAACCTCCCAGCCGACTGGCATATCGCGACCACCGAGAACGGCTGGACTACCAATGCGGTAGGCCTGGATTGGATCAAGCACTTCGATCACCATACAGCGCCCCGGGCAAAGGGCAAGTACCGGTTATTGATCCTCGACGGCCACGAGAGTCACCACTCGACCGAAATCGAGCACTACTGCCAGCAGAACAACATCATCACTCTCTGTATGCCACCGCACTCTTCCCACCTCCTTCAGCCACTCGATGTTGGCTGCTTTGGACCGCTGAAGCAGGCGTACGGTCGCCAAATCGAGGAGTTGATGCGCATGCATATCAACCACGTCAGCAAACTTGAGTTCCTCTGTGCCTTCCGCGAGGCCTATTTTGCCTCTATGACGGAGAGGAACATACAGGGCGGCTTTGTAGGTGCTGGCCTTGTGCCGTACGATCCAGAGAGGGTGCTTTCCAAGCTGGATGTCAAGCTTCGTACACCAACACCTCCGACCGCACGGCCCGGCACTGCACAACCTTGGGTCTTTCAGACACCACACAATTCCCGAGAAGCCGACTTGCAGTCAACGCTCATCAAGACTCGTATTGCCAACCATCAAAGTAGCTCCCCGACTTCGATGTTGGCTGCTGTGGACCAGCTTACCAAGGGTACGATGGCTGTGATGCACCAGGTGGCTCTCCTTCGGGCAGAGAACGCTTCGCTCCGCAAGGCCAACGAGGCACTTAGTAAGCGCCGGAGAGCTAAAAGAACACGCGTGCAGCTTGGAGGATCACTTGCAGTACAGAGTGCACAGGAGTTACTAAGTCAGGGGGCCGTGGTTGAGGAGGGAGTACAGGAAATGCAGCCGGAGGGTGGTGGTGTTGGGGGAGTTCGTACGAGGGTTCGCTGCTGTGGTGTGTGCGGCAAGCCTGGCCATAATGCCCGCACTTGCCAGGAGGTTGCAGAAGCATCTGAGTTAGCTGCTTCTGATGTAATAATCGTTGGTTCCTAATGTTGTAGTGTAGCAATTGAGGATAGTGTTCACAGGGTTATAGAAAGCGACAGACTCGCTTATATGACCGACTCGCTTATATGACCGACTCGCTTATAAAGTACGTTAGCTCAGGTACAATACCAACCTGCTAATCAATACTGACAACCCAAGTCTCTATTGTGACCATTCAAGAGCAGGGGATACAAGGATCAATCAACTACCTACAGTACCTACCTAGTTACTACAAATACTGAGAAGTGGAAGTTGAATGCTCAACAATTGATACGTTATGTGAGGAACAAGTGGCATCAAGGCGAGGCGCAAGGGCACTGAAAATGCCGAATCGAAAGCTGAGGAGAGGAAGAGGGAGAGTATACAGGGTGCGCGTCTGCGATGCGAAAAAGACAAGTGGGCGCACAGGCCACCCACCTGATGACCAACCGAATACGGAGGTTACGGGCAAAAGTTTTCAAAGTGGGCCAGGTACCGGCATGGGTCACGGTCAGGGGCCCACTCTCCCTTCCAATGTACCAACGCGTCGCGCACGGCCGTCAATTCAGCAAAAACACCACCTTTGCAATGGCTTCAGACCCCCCCTTTACACCACCTGGCTAGCGGTTCAAGAACCCTGATATTACCCGCAATGAGCGGCTTCAAGGTATACAGATGCCCCTACCAAATGAATCTTCTCACCGCCTTAGGCGCCAAGACCCCACCCTGCTATAAGCCCCTGAAACGCAAGGTAAGCCGCTGACACTGCAATTAGGCTATTCAGTGTCCGGCCCTGGCCCTGAAATGATGTCTTCCGGACGGTTCTTTGCCCTTCCTTCTTGATATTCGTTCCCACCTTCCAGCCGAATGACCTCTTGGATATGGAACGGTATCCTTTCAATCCACTCCCGTATTCTGTTCTGATCCAATTTGTCCCACGCCTTCCTCCACACTGCTTCGGCTTCTCTTTTACTCTTGGGAGCTCCCTTCTTGGTTGTCTGACGCTTGAGATACGGCCAACATTGCTCGATCATATTAAGATCGGGGGAATTGGGGCACCAGATCATCCTCTGTACGCCAGCAATGCTGAAGACCGCAGCTTGAGTTCTGTGGGCATGCGAGGGTGCCAGATCTTCCTGGACAATCGCATCCGGGCCACACTCCTTTGCGAATGGGATCAACTTGGCCACCAAGACCTCCTTTTGGTAGCGATACCAGTCAATCCCACTGCCTTTGCCACGTGTGAGCTTGCCGTGCTGGGCATCCCACTTCCACTGCGGCTTCCTGCCAGCCAGATTCCTCACACTGAGCCTCCTTATCTTGTTCTCAAGCTCCCATTCCTCCCGCAATATTGGTTCCAACTCAGCATTGAGAGCCTCAAGATCTTGGTCGGCTTCCTTTCTCTCTTGCGCCGTCTCCGTATGCCAGATGTGGCATGGTCCCTTTGCGTCGTATGTGTAACAGCCCCAAAACTGAAACTCGGTGTACCCTTTCCATCGCTCTCGAATCACAGACTTGACAAATTTCTCAACAGATGTCCTCCAAACGCGATAACCACCACGGCGATGGTTGAGAATAACACCCGTCTCGTCTGACCAGATAACTCGCTTCCAATCCTCCAGAGTCCAGTGTTGATAGCGGAGACAAAACTCCAATCGCTCCTTTCTCATCCTTTCGGTCAGACCAGGCTTACGTGTTGGCTTGGTCTTCTTCATCCCAGCAGCACGCAAGATACGCCAAACTGTCATGGGGGAGATGACGCTGCCTAATACAGCCGAGATATAAGCGCAAGTCATCTCTCGGCCATATCGGTTCGCGCGCACCTTCTCCAGAACAGTATCCTTAAAGTCATCTTGCTTCGAAGGACGGCCGGTTTTGGGGGCATCGCAAACGTGTTTGTCGAGGACAACAGGAGGAGAGCTCTGAGGATTGAAGCCGCGGTCGAGTGCTTTATCAGCAATGGAATTGACTGTCCGAGATTGTACGCCAGTAAGAGCTTCAATCTGGCCATTATCAAGCTTGAGAACTAGCTTTAAAGTGACTACCTGTGCACGGGTAGCAATATCGTAGTAAACCATAGCAAAAAGAGTGATCTGGATGATTGAAACAGATGAAAGATCCAAGGGGCAAAAGAGGGGGGCACAGCGGGGGTCCTTAGTGCCTGAATGGGCAATTCTGCCGGGCAGTATTTTGGAAGGCGGTAAGAAAATTCATTTGGTAGGGGCTTCTGTATTCCTTTCTGAATTGACGGCTACGCGCGACGCGTTGGTACATTGGAAGGGAGAGTGGGCCCCTGACCGTGACCCTTGCCGGTACCTGGACCACTTTGAAAACTTTTGCCTGTAACCTCCGTAGAGCATGAGTCCAGGGTGCGCTTTCCGTCACAAGTTACGGAGGTCCCTACCAAAAGTCCCCCTACACCGCCTTTTTTGCCAAGACCTAAGGCACTGTAAGCCACAGTGGGCTACAACTGTCAGGCATGCGCAGTGTCTACCTCGGCCAACGACCAAAAGATCACCAATGCAACTGAACAGTTGTAACAACCCAGAGTGTTTTGACAGAAGCTATTCTAACGCAGGCCCTGTCCCTGTATTTACATCTTCCCGACGTTCCTTTCGCCGCCCTTCCTCATATACATTATCGCCTTCTAAGCGAATAAATTCCTGAATATGAAACGGTATCCTCTCAATCCACGCCTGTATCCTCGACTGTTCCAAGTCTTCCCACGCCTGCTTCCATACTACTTCGGCCTCCTTTTTCGACTTCGGAGCCCCCTTTTTTGTCGTAACCCGCTTTAAATGTGGCCAACAAGGCTCGATCATATTAAGATCAGGCGAGTTGGGACACCAAAGAAGCCGGCTAACATGAGCAGCATTGAAGATAGCCTCTTGAGCTTGGTGGGCATGTGATGGAGCTCTGTCTTCTTGAACAAGCACGTCGGGGCCGCACTCTTGAGCGTAAGGGATGAGCTTTGGTAGCAAGATCTCCTTTTGGTAGCGGTACCAATCCACGCCAGTGCCATTCCTCTGAGTCAACTTACCATGCTTGGCATCCCACTTCCACTGAGGTCGCCTACCACTGGGATTTCGAAGACCAAGGCGTCGCATCTGAGTCTCAAGCTCCCACGCGTCTTTCATAATCGGCTCAAGCGCGGCGTTTAACTCCTCGAGATCGCGATCAGCCGCCTTCTTCTCTTGTGTTGATTCAGGGTGCCAAACATGACATGGTCCTTTCGAGTCGTAAGAGAAGCAGCCCTAAAATTGGAACTCGGCAAATCCTTTCCATCGTTCTCGAATTGTTGACTTGACGAATCTCTCTTCAGCGGTTCTCCAAACACGATATCCTCCTCGACGATGGTTGATGACAACCGACGTCTCGTCTGACCAAATCACTCGCTTCCAATCCTCAAGAGTCCAGTCTTGATGGAGAAGACAGAACTCGAAGCGGTCTCTCCTCATCTTCTCGGTCAGACCTGGCTTGCGTGTTGGCTTTGTCTTCTTCATTCCAGCAGCTCGTAAGATCCGCCAGACTGTCATAGGCGAAATGACGTTGTTGAGCTTGTCGGAGATAAAAGCACACGTCATCTCTCGGCCATACCGATCTGCTCGTACATCTCAAGGATCTTATCCTTATATTGTCCTTGCTTGCGAGGACGGCCAGACCGAGGGGCATCTTGGACGTGGATGTCGAGGATGATAGGAGGAGAGGCAGTAGGATCGAAGCCACGTTCGAGGGCTCGTTTCGCAATGTCATCCACAGTACGGGGCTTTAAGCCAGTCAAAGATTCAATAGTCTTATTATCAAGCTCAAGAACGAGCCGTAAAAGAAGTGCCGAAGCACGTGTAGCGATGTCGTGATGCGGCATGCTTGCAAAGGGAGTTGGATAGTTTAAGGGAAAAGAGGGAGGGGCAGATGGCCAGTCAAGCGGGGCAAGCCTTGGCCTAATTCTGTAATTCTGCCGGGCAGAATTTGAAGGCGGTGTGGGGGACTTTTGGTAGGGACCTCCGTAGTTAAACTCATAACGTTAGTTACTAGTTAGTTTAATAAATAAAGTCAATCTAAACCCTCACTTATCCCTCTTTGCTGTTAAGCAGCCGGAAAGATATCCTTATCCAACATCTGGCATCCCTCACCACTCGCCAACTGTCTCACCACAGCGGCCAACTCGCCCAACACACTTTCCACCAATTCCTCGTCCTCCTCGGCTCCCACGACCCCAACCTGCATCTTGCCTCCTTTGACAAACGACACGATCTTCATCGGCGACGCGGCATCCCCATGTGGGTTCAAGATGTCCACCTTACACTCGCGGCCCGCAAACCCCATGACATCAAAATTCTCCCAGTCCTGGTGATGCACGACCGAGTCAAAAAACAGAGCCCGGTTCTTCTCGCTACTATCCCGAACACTGCTACCCAACCACCCACATTCCTTCGCAACCCTGTCAAACCCGACCCAGTCCCAGGCCATACTCTCGGCTGACTGCCGTTGCACGAAACCCATCAAGTCCGTCGCCGTCCACCAGGTCTGGAAAGTGACGCGCACTGGGGTGAATTGGTAACAGGGCCCCATGACCTGTTCAGCCTCGGGGAAAGTCTCGAGCGTCCGGCCGGAGGTGATGCCGCCGAACGTGACGTCGGGCGTGCGCAGGCGGCGGGCGAGGAGTAATGCCCAGGCCGAGGTTAGAAGCGTCGCTGTTGTGATTACCGCTTGAATGGGAGTTGTGATTTGAGTCGATACAGGGATGGTGCGGAAGATCGCCTTGCTGGTTTTGGCAGCGGTCTGATCCGGAAGAACGGACAGGGATGAGCCTGAGAGGAGGTTGCGCCAGTAGGCGAGGGCCTTGGATTGGATGTCGGGTCTGCGTGTCTGAAGGAGGTAGGAAGAGAATGGAGTTGGCCTCGACAACCGGGACTTGCTGTCATAGAGTGTCTCCAGGTCGTGGAGAAGGTTGGGGAGGGAGACGCCGTCGTATTGCGCATGGGAGAGCCCGATAATGAAAGACGACTGCCCGGCGGTGTTCTCGAGCAGAAAGAGGTGGAGAAAGGGGACACCGAGACGGTAGGCGTCGGACTCGATATGGGACAAAGAGAGATCTTTGAAAAACTTCTCCATGTTGGCTGCCTCTGTCTGGTGCATCGCAACCGAGATCTCCAAATCTTCTAGCACAACTTGGTAGAAAGTGGAATCGTGCTCGATGAAAACCGTACGTAGGATGTCGTGTGCCTGAACCAACTTGCTGCAGGCTTTGAGCAACTGCTCGTGGTCGACTGCGCCAGCATCAAATGTCAACATGGTGTATTGGATCGATGTCCGCGGCGTCTGGATTGTGGCCCTGACATCGAGGGCCTGGGAGTCAGTGACGGGATACACGTCCTGGACGGACCAGCTCGCATCTCTCAGCTGCGGACGGACGACCTCAGTCACGAATCGATTCTTGTCCTCGGCGCCCAGCATCGAGAAGGGTTGGTATTTGGCCAGGGGCTGAGGTGCCGTCCCTGCCGACTCCGCGGCATTGGACCCGCCGTGTTGATTCAGCTTGAGCACCTTGGCTGCATCGCCGAGACGCATGTGCCGGAAGATGTCGGCCACTGTCAGCCCATGTCCTTGGCCCCGTAGCAGGGAGGCCAGCTTCATGGCCAGGACCGAGTCGCCGCCAAGACGGAAGAAGTTGTCATCGACATCGATTTGATGGGCGCCGAGTCCTAGGATTGTGGCCCAGCCTGAGCGCAAGATGTCTTCTGCAAGTGTCGCCTGCGTGGGTTGCGTTGGAATGTTCGTCTTCCACGCTTGCCGAAATCCTTCCCGAAGCTGTTCGAGAACTTGACTGGGAATCTTCGATGCAAGCTCTTGAAGGAGGCTTCGGTTGATCTGCTCTCTTTGAATGGGCATCTTGTTGATGACGGCGTAAGCTGATGGCACCAGGTGCGAGGCGAGAGAGTTCTGGACAAACTTGTCCAGCCTCTTGAGCGCCGAGACAAGACCGACGTCCACCACGGCGCAGAGGTCTAGGGACAGATTGTCCGTTACGTCGATGGTGTGCTTGGCGGGCAGGACATCAACACTGGACTTGCTCCCACAACCCAGCGGTCGCTCCACAAAAACTACCAGCTCTTGCTTGGGCACCCCCTGAGACTGAGAGATAGCGGCGGCCGCTCGAATATCTGAGTTGAGGTAGGTCTTGAAGTGGGCCTCAAGCTCATTTAGATCCGCTGCGTGCCCCTGGGTCGAGGGATTAATGTTCTTGTGGCCAATGAAGACCAAGGTGCCGTCCTCTTGAAGCTTGACAATGTCCCCGGTTGGCTGTACCTTGCCTGTCCGTCCGACATGATCGGATGCCCCGGCCACCAGCCACGCAGGCGACTCGACAACGCCGTCGCCAGCGAAGACGGCTCCCTCCAGCCACAGCTCGCCAAGACAACCGATGGGCGCAAGGAGGGACGGGTTCCGCAGATCACATACCCAAGGGACAACCGCTCGAGGTTGATAAACAGACCCGGGCTTGACAACAACAGAATCTGTCCGTAGCCTCCCTGTCGACACATCTAAGACCAATGGAGGGCCCCGGTTCCACTGCCAGATCTGGTTGAGCTCGGCAGCAGGTAGACTGGGCACCTCACCAAGCCTCCGTCCCAGATCCTTGGTCAACTCGGCACACGCCGTCTCCAACTGCGCCAGAATGCGCTCCATCTGCAGCACACCGACGAGACTGCTGTCAAAGCTAGCACAGACCCTAAAGCCGTCCCTCTCAATCCCGCACGCCAGCATCAGCGGATACGGATTAAAGTGGATTGCCTCGCGGACGACGTCCCCGAGGACAAACCCCAACTCCTGCCCGGCGCCGTGCTCCGGTGCAGGCTGGATGACCAGACCCGTGGGCGCCTCGCAGGCGTACTGAGCGTCGCGGCTGACCTTGCGGATGTTCTGTATGCCCATGTGCTGGTAGGGGGTGCGAGCCAGGGTGCCCTGCTGGATGGCGTGTAGATACGAGGCGACATCGGCAGCGCGGTCCACGCGCACACGGATGGGAACAGTGGCGATGAGTGGGCCGACGATGGTCTCGACACCCGGAAGAGGAACGTCGCGCCCCGTAAGCGTCTCGCCGAAGACGACGTCGTCGTTGCCTGAGTATTGTGAGGCTACAAGAGCCCAGGCACCACGGATCAAAGTGGCCAGCGTGAAGGGCATGCCGGCAATGGTGAGGGCCGAGAAGGGGATGCGGCGATCGAGGATGGTGTCTGGGGTCGGGAAGAAGTCTCGTGAAGGTACGCGGGGGAACTGTGGGCCGACGGCGCCCTGCAGCTCGCCGCGCCAGAAGTCTTGCATGGCGGCCTCGTCTGTATCGCGGACGTACTTGACAAAGTCGCCCATGGTTCTGCTGCGAGGAGAGAGGGTTGCTGTTTGGGCTTGAGCCAGAGCGTCGCGGACTTTCTCGAGCACAAGCGGCTCTGACCAGCCGTCGTAGACGGCGTGGTGAAGCGTCCAGACCATGTAGCGCTTGTCTGGCGTGGAGGGCGGCTCGACAACGGCGTACCGGGCTAGGGGTTGTCCGAAGCTCATCTTGTTGTTCCTGTCTTCTTCGAGAAACTGTGCGAGCTCAGTGTGTACGTGCCGCCACTGAATCCTTTGTCTGAGAACAACCTGGCTGAGACCGGAGTGGCCCTCGAGGTGCACCAGACGAGATCGCAGGACAGGGGCTGTTGCCACAACCGTCTCCCATGCGTGCTTCCAGTCGTCGATGGCGATGTGATGGGGGATGTATGCCACTCTCTGGGCAATGTAGGCCTCCGTTGATTTGAGGGAGAAGGTGAACAGTGACTCCTGCGTAGGGGTGCAGGGGTAGATGTCCTCAATGTTGGCTGGCTGTGTCCCGCAGACTTGAGATGACTCCTCAATAGTACTCTGGGCAGGCTCGCCAATCAGACTGAACGCCGACCTCTCGCTTCCCGCTTTGCTGGCAGCTTCCGAGGTTTCGAGGTTGACGACGACGGCTGCCATTGCAGCGAGGGTGGGATTGCCAAAGGTGCTGATGACACTGAGATCGAAGCCCTGGTCGCGGCAGACCGACGACAGCCGCATCGCGGCCAGGGAATCACCGCCCAGCGCGAAAAAGTTGTCGTTGAGTCGGATATTAGCGGCGTCGAGCCTTAGCGTCAAAGCCCAGGCCTCTCGTAGACGTTGCTCCATTTCGGGAAGGGGCCGTTCGTGGGATTCAGGTGTGGTGGCATCATCCACGGATGCCACTTGATCTGCTGTCAGCTGTCGCAAGTCGGTAGTGGCTCCAAACTGTCTCAGCTTCTTGCGGTCCGTCTTGCCCGAGATCAAAGTCGGAATCTTGTTGACTGGGATGTAAGCTGTGGGCACCATGTATCGCGGCAGCGCATCGCTGATCTCGGCGGCTGCCTTAGACAAAGCCGAGGCCAGCTCGGGATGCAGCGGTGCATGTTCCAAATTGGAGTCCTTTCCGTGCGCGGTTAACTGCGGCGCAATAAAGGCCACCAGGGTGGGCTGCCCCTGAGCAGACCCTTGCGGAACAATCACTTCGGCGATCACATTGGTGTCCTGGGGCAGTCTAGCCCTCAAATGGCTCTCGATTTCACCGAGTTCAACCCGCTGACCACGCAGCTTCACTTGGGTGTCTTTCCGCCCCACAAACACAATCTCTCCCGAGCCGTCGGGGTCGTATTTGCCAAGGTCTCCCGTCTTGTAGAGCCGTCCACGGCGGCCGGGGTACTTCCCGTGGCCCGCAGTCAGCCACGACGGATCCTCGATGAAGGCCGCGGCTGTCTTCTCCGGGTCGTTCAGGTACCCCTGTCCCACAATAGGACCGTCGACGAGCAGCTCGCCCACCGCACCGACCGGCAACAGGGTCTGGTGGTCGTTGGGGTCGACGATCCAGATGGCCGCCCCGTTGCCCGGTCCAATTGAGATGTAGTCCCTGCCCTTGGCGGCGCTGCTGTTGACGGTGCAGCCAATGGTGCACTCGCAAGGGCCGTACCCGATGATGATGCGTGTGAGCTGGCCCCACAGGTTGACGTCTCGCGCCGAGGCGGCCTCGCCCCCGAGACCAAGTCCGGAGAGAGATGCAATGAGGTCCAGGTCGAGGATGCGAGCCACCGACGGGGTGATGCCCGCATAGTTGACTCGCATGGTCCGCATAGCCCCGTTGATGTCGTTCAGCCGGTCCTCGTCCGACGGGATGCACAGGCAGCCTCCGTTGGCCAGCGTCAGGAGCATGCTGTCGATGCTGACGTCGAAGGCGTATGCCGCAAAGTCAAGCACTCTCGACTCCTCTGTGTAGCCGACTGCTCTGGCTCGAGGAATGGCACTGCTCGAGTAGGTCTGGTGGGAAATCTTGACGCCCTTCGGAGTGCCAGTGCTCCCTGATGTGAAGATGACGTACATGAGAGCGGATGCCGGGACCTGAGGCAGCGCTTCCTGTGAGTCTGGTATGGCTGCGAAATTCTCCTCTTGCACAACCAGGATCTTTCCATCTCGCAGGATCGCCTTGGCCAGGCCATGCTGGGCGACAGACGATACCATAGCTTTGGCGCTCACTTGCTCCTTCATGTTCTGAAGACGGGCGAGCGGAAGCGTCGGGTCCATCATGACCATGGTTGCCCCTGCTTTCATGACGGCTAGGACGGCGACAATGGTCCATTTGGATTTCTCAAAGCACAGCGGCACAAAGTCGTGCAGCTGGACGCCTAGCTCTTTCTGTAGCAAGTGTGCCATGTATGTCGAGTACCGGTCGACCTGCCCGTACGTGAGGCTCCCGTCCCAAGACGAGATGGCCTCCTTGTCCGGGTGCCGTTGTGCCTGTTCGGATATGACATCGTGCATGCAGAAGTCGTTGCTAGGAGGCAACTCGTGGGTCCATGACCAGATGGCGTCCAGGTCATGCTTGGTAGGCCCGAGGAGGCTTCGTATGCATGCCTCGGGGTTTGCTATGCATAACTTGACCGTGTCGGCCAGCGACTCGACATGCCATGTCACCGTCAACGGGAACATGGTCTCGTTGAACCAAGTTGGGCGAATCATGGGACAACCATCCTCGAGATTTACTTCAACGTGAAGCAAAGGCTGTGGCTGATGTCAACATCTTCATCTCGATACAGATCAAGAGGCTCACTCACTTCTTTGCTCGCAGCGGCTGTGGACAACGGGCCGGTGCTCAACAAAAGCGAGACAGGGCCGGCAGAGGTAGGCCTTGGCGAGCTCGATGTGATGTGACGAGAGATGACAGCAGAACCATGCTCGACGGTGCAGTCAAGGCCCGGTAGGAGCTCGTCTGCAGAGAATGTCGCGACCGCCTCATCATCCGCTTTGTTCTTAGACTCGATGGTCTTGTAGGCCCACTCATAAGTGATCTGACGCTCTTCTCGAGTCCTCTGGAGGACAATGAGCCATGACAAGAGCAGCAGCTCTTGGCTTACTGACGTTGCGGTTGAGGCCAAGGCCTTATTCGGGTCGAGAGCGGCTGCCTCGACGGATGGCACGCCATGACGGCTCGTTTCAATATGCAACGGCTCGTCGATGCCGTCCTGGATATCGAGGTGAATATCCAGTCGTCCGTCCTCTAGGCTCTCGCAGACATGTATTGAACCCATCGTGATCGACCAGATCCAGTAGTCCGGGACTCAGTCAAGCACAAGGGGAGTGTTGAACAATCCGATCTGAATGGTTATGCCGCAGGGGTTCGGATGCCCAGCGCACAAGAAAGCATGAGCTGCAGCGCAAGGAATTCTTCACCCAGACCCGAAAACCAGGAAGATGAGCCACCTGATGCTCGGATCTTGACATAATCCACAGCGGCTGCGGGCAGTTGCGGCATGAAGCGCTGCAAGGCGTGAGAGCCAAGGCATCCTCCTCGAACACGAAAGATGCCAGCAAAGCGAGATCGGCAAAGAATGAGGATCGGCCTTGTCCAGTCCACCAGGCACGAATCTGGGTACCTTAGGTGGATTGGGTGGATTGGGTGGATTGGGCATGCTGGATCGGATCGAGGAGGTGTGTCCGCAGCGGATCAGATAATTTTTCTTGGCCATGGCACGGAAGCTTCCAGCCGAAGTACACAGTAATTGTATACTGTCGAGTGTCACTGCATCAGGCTCCGCTTCGCGTGGAGTCCCGGACCCCACGCGGTTGGGGTCTTGCCGTCGAAGCTTGCTCTTCCTTCCCGTTTTCAGCCGTTCACGCAGGTCGGCAGATGACAGCAGAGCCCAACGCGGAACATGTGACGACCGAAACGAAAGCGGCACAAGAGCCTAAGAGCGACGTGTTCCTCGACTGAGGTATGTTCCCGACTAGTATGGACAATAAAGTTGAAGGTACCGGTAGCTACACCCGTGGAAATAATGGGCTATTCCGTGGAAGGCTCTAACACCTGGGTTAGGACTCCTTAGTGTAGGTTTCCATGACACATCCGAGTTGTTCTGTTGATTTTGTTCGGAGGTTGGATTTCTGCCCCACCTCTCTTGTGCCGGGACCCCTGCTCGGCCGTTCGGGGGCCGCATAATCTTATCAATCTGATCATGTCAACTGCGGGGGCCTTCAGACCCAGATTTTGCAATCAGGGGTCAAACTCTGCACAAGCTTGGCACAAAGCACACGCACCACCAGCATCACAGAATGCCGCGGCAGCCAACATGAGAACCTGGTGGCCTACCAACACCCCGATGTCGGGCCGATGAGCGATTTAGTTAACGTTGAGATGGGCCCACTGCTGGGTCGGCCGAGCTGTTCTTGGAAACAAGCCGTCTGGGACGAAAACAACCCCCATGACAATCATCAAAGTTTGCCCGCAGCTCGGCACCGCCAGTGGCTCTCCCTGTCTCCTGCCAGATCCCGACCACCGCCCATCGGCACCAGCGATTGCCGCCGCCTCCAGTTTGCAAATCACGCTCACCCTGTCCGACTCTGAGCCTGCCACCGCCACCAACGTTATGGGCTCCAAGTTCTGGCCAAGATCTGGCTCGCCAGGGATTCTGCACCATTTCGTAATTATCTCGCAGCTTGCACGCATCTGCACTTGGCTTTTGAGGGGCTGCGTAGCAGGGGCTGACCGGGGTTTCCTTCGTTGCGACAGACCGAGACTCTAGTCGCCTTTGAGTTTACCACGAGCACTCGCCGACAACCACACAGCATCCTCTTCTTAGGCGGCCTCGGCGACGGCCTTGCCACGACATCGTACGTCGCTGACGTCGTAGCCGCGCTTCAGCCAACCGAATGGTCCCTCTTCTCGCCGACGCTCACATCCTCGTACCAATCATGGGGGTTCGGCCACCTCGACAGGGACACGGACGAGATCGCCCAGTGCATACAGCACATACAGGACTACAAGAAAGCCAAGTACGGCACCGCCGGCAAGGTGATTCTCTTCGGCCACTCCACCGGCAGCCAGTGCGTGCTGCACTACCTGTCCCGCCCCAACCCGCACACAACCACGCCTCCGTTTGATCGAGGGCTCGAGCACGTTGAGCGCCCGGCCATCGACGGAGGCATCATGCAGGCGCCTGTATCGGATCGAGAGGCCATCAGGTTGGTCGTCGAGTCCGGCTTTCTCGGGAGGACGCCGAGCGAGCTCCGCGAGACGTACGACAAGCTGGTGGCCGCGGCACGGGAGGCGGTGGCGAGGGACACCTCCACAGACAGCATGCTGCCTGTCTCGCTGACTTGTCAGTTCGGGTACCCGCGTAACACGCCCGTCAGCTGCCGGCGGTTCCTAAGTCTCGTCAGCCCAGACAGTCCGCAGGCGCCGTCCGAGGACGACTTGTTCAGTTCAGACATCGGCGACGAGCAGCTCGCCAAGACGTTCGGCATGGTCAGCCACCGGGGGTTGCTCCGACGCAAGCTGATGGTGTTGATGTCGGGCAAGGACCAGTCTGTGCCCGACTGGGTGAACAAGGAGGAGTTGCTGGCAAGGTGGAGGCGTGCTACCGATGATGATGGCGCACTCGGGACATGGGATGAGCGAAGCGGACTGATCCCTGGCGCCTCACATGCGCTGAGCAACGATGACCAGGCTGAGCCGCGGAGGTTTCTTGTTCAAAAGGTGCTGGCGTACCTGGCGGACCTCGAGATGGGGGAATAGCCCAACATACTGCAGATGGCTCGGGTTTACGTGTAATTCTCTGAGCTGGGTGCCTAAAATGCTCTGCGGAGGGAGCGTACCTACCTGGCACGGTAGGCGATCCCCGTACCTTGTCCTGGAGACTAGGATCTAGCCATCGTCGGCTGAGGCCTGAGGGTTAATCAATGCAAAAACGGATACTCACATCAAATGCCGCACGGATGATATCTCCCGTCAGGGTGTATCGAAAGACCTGAAGAAAATCGTACAAGATCGATGCGGCTGCTGGACTTACCGTACCTGTTCGGCGAGCAACTAGTGAGCTGGCTGGAGACCGGGCACAAACCATGCGGGATACGGCAGGAAGGAATCGGCATTATGAATGGAAGCAAGCCCGGCGTAACAAGTGAATTCGCCAGTAGTACTAAGGACATATGCCGAAAGAGCCTCCAGGGCAATACCCAAGCGACGAGGATGGCAATTAATTCATAGGTAGGGAACGGTGAACCGACAGAACCTTGAAGGAGGAAGCCAGGCGTCAGTATGGTGGGAACATATCGCAGGTTCAATACCTTATGTTAGATGCTCTGTCCAAATCACCAGGGGCGGGCGTCGTGGTTCTACCGGACGCCTGGACGCGAAGTTTATGACGGTTTAGGGACGATAGGTAGGACCGGAGCGCTACGATGAGGAGGATCGGTGATTTGGAAGACTCGGACCCAACGAGTGATTCATGAGCGGGGATAAGGAGATCTTGAAATGCGATAGCGAATGGCTTCGAGCACGCATCGACAAATACCTACCACGCTCGCTACGGTGTTTTTCAAGCTGCAATGACATACTGATAGTCGGACCAGTGGGCTCAGTTGTGAGTGGCATTGTGTCAGCTCTGGAATCGCTGGCAGCTGACGGACTTACCCTAACCCTGGTCCTTCAAACCCTCGAGCATGATTCGCGCAAAGCGCAGGCTCCCCCCCCTTGGCGAGAGTCCCTCTTCAAGGTCGCTGCCCCGCAGCCTTCGCGATATCTTATCAACCAGGCCCGCACTAGAGATTGAGAAAAAAACAAAATTTGTTCCGGGTGCTCGCTCTCTGCAACAATCCGCAATCCCAGCGCGACTCTCTTTCCTTTCCCTTTCTTCTTTGTGATACCCCTTTTTTGCGATGGACAAGCAAAAGCTCGCTGCTCTCCTGTTGGAGACACAAATTCGTGAGTAGTTATCATTGCCCCGATTGCCTGCCGTGTTTTGCCCGACGGTTTCTGCCCGACAGGCACGGTTGTTGCCTGCGCTTCGTTGCTGACGCCTCTGCCCCTCAGCCAACACACAGAACCTCAAAGCGGTCACTGCGGAGCTACAGAAGAACTTCTATACCCATCCCGAGTCTCTCTTGCTGCTTTGCGAGCTCGTTGCGTCACATGAGGACATCAATGTGCGGCAGCAGGCAGCCGTGCAGGCCGCTCGTTTGGCGGCCAAGCACTGGGAGAAGATCCCGAAGGAGCAGAAGCCCGCTGTGCGCCAGCACCTCGTCCAAGCCACCATGAACGAGCAGATCCCCCGGGCTCGCCATGCCAACGCCCGCCTCGTCGCAGCGATTGCCGCCATCGATCTCGAGGAGGGCGAGTGGCCCGACTTGATCCCCGCTCTGTTCACGCTGTCGAGCAGCAGCGAGGTTTCCCAGCGCGAAGTCGGCTCCTACATCATCTTCAGCCTGCTCGAGGAGAACCCGACATCCTTTGCCGATCACATTCCCAAGCTGCTCGAAATCTTCGGCCACACACTCCGTGACCCTCAGAGCGCTGATGTGCGCGTCAATTCCATGATGTCCATCGGCGCCATGCTGCTCATGTTCGAGCCGCTCGAGGACGAGGAGTCAGTCGCAACCCTACAGACCCTGATCCCGCCCATGGTCGACGTTCTCAAGGACGCCGTTCAGTCTGGCGACGACGAAAAAACCGGCCAGGCCTTCGAGGTTTTCCAGCAGTTCCTCGCATACGAGTCGGCCCTCCTCGGCAGGTACCTCAAGGACCTGGTCCAGTTCATGATCGACTTGGCCGCCAACAAGCAGGCTGAGGACGACGTCCGGGCGCAGGCACTCGCTTTTCTGGCCCAGACCGTCCGCTACCGCCGCATGAAGATTCAGGGCATGAAGGACATGGGTCAGGAGCTCACCCAGAAGAGCTTGCTGATCCTCACCGAGATCGACGATGATGAGGATGATGACGACATGGGGCCTGCCCGCTCCGCCCTGGCCCTGCTCGACCAGCTGGCCAACGACCTGCCGCCGCGTCAAGTCATCGTACCTCTCCTCGATGCGCTCCCCAAGTTCGCCACCTCGACCGAGCCCGGGTACAGGAAGGCTGGCATCCTCGCCCTGGGCACCGTGGTCGAGGGCGCCCCCGACTTCATCGCGTCCCAAGTCAAGGCTATCATGCCTCTTGCTATCAACCTCTTGAACGACCCAGACGTCGGTGTCAGGCACACGGCTCTCATTGGCCTTGCTCGCTTGGCTGACGATATCGCCGAGGAGCTCTCGGTCTTCAACGAGCCCATCATGACTGCCCTTGTCAAGAATCTACAGGCCGCGATGATGCCCGCCTCGGACGAGAAGCTGGCCAAGAAGAACATCGAGATCATTCGCTCCGTCTGTGGTGCTCTCGATGCCATGTCTGAGGGTCTCGACGCCGACTTCATGAAGCAGAACGCCGGGGAACTGATCAGCAACGTCGGTGCCCTGATCAGTCATGATGACTTCAAGGTCAAGGTTGCTGCATCCGGCGCCATCGGTGCCATTGCCGAGTGCCTCGGCCAGGACTTCCAGCCCTACTTCGAGCAGACCATGCGTGCCCTTGGTCCCTACCTCACCATCAAGGACTCTGAGGACGACCTCTCCCTCCGTAGCGGCGTCTGCGACTCCATCGGCCGCATCGCCACTGCCGTCGGCGCGCAGGCCTTCCAGCCCTTCGTTGTCGACCTGATGCGGTCCAGCGAGGAGGCCCTCCAGCTCGACAACTCTCGGCTGAGGGAAAGTAGCTTCATTCTCTGGAGTTCGTTGGCCAAGGTGTACGAGAAGGAGTTTGCGCCCTTCCTCCCTGGCGTCTTCAAGGGCCTCTTTGAGAGCTTGAAGCTCCAAGAAGAGGAGATCAAGCTCACCCTCAGCGAGGAGGAGAAGGGCATTGTTGGCACAGACAACGAGGTGATCACTGGCGGTAAAAAGCTCAAGATCAAAGGTGCCGAGGGCGAGGACGAGGAGTGGATGGATGACGACGAGGATGACGACTACGAGGACCTGGGCGTCTCGATTGAAGCGCTCGAAAAGGAAGTGGCCATTGAGATCCTCGGCGACATCATCACATACGCCTGCGGTACTCAAGAGATCACCGAGTACCTCGAAAAGGCTGTCGAGAGCATTTCGCCTCTCGCCGAGCACGGGTACGAGGGCTGCCGCAAGGCCGCCGTGGCCACCCTCTGGAGGTCATATGCCCGCGTTTGGCAGCTGATGGAGCAGGAAACCGGTACCAGCTGGGAGCCTGGCCTGCCCCTCAAGCAGACGCCCACTGTCACGCTTGTCAAGCTTGGCGAGATCGTATCCAAGGCCACTCTTTCCCTGTGGCACGAGGAATCCGACCGGTATGTTCCAGACTTGTTCTTCATTGCATTCCTTCCCTTTGCATGATGACCACATTACGTTATTACCCAGCTCACTCAAACGCATCAATGCGGATGCTGAGAACGCGTGCTTATCTACTTCTGACTGCCTTGATCATTCTGCCCTCTCTCTGCAGCCTCTCGATGGGAGTCCGTGCTAACGGATGCAAGCTCTGTGGTCACCGAGATCAACCGCAACGTGGCGGCCACGCTCAAGGCTTGCGGCCCTGCGATCCTGGCCCAGGAGGACTTCATGAAGGAAGTGGTCACCGGCATCACCACCATCATCACCCGGTCCCATCCTTGCCAGCAGGACATGGGCGACGATGATGAGGATCAAGAGGTCGAAGGCTCGTCCGAGTACGACTGGCTAGTGATTGACACAGCTCTCGATGTTGTCATTGGTCTTGCCGTCGCCCTTGGCCCCGGCTTCGCCGAGCTTTGGAAGATCTTTGAGAAACCCATCTTGAGGTTCGCCGCGTCCGAGTCGGAGAACAATGAGCGGTCTACTGGTGTCGGCGTCATTGCCGAGTGCGCTGCCAACATGGAGGCGGCCGTCACGCCGCACACCGAGAAGCTGCTCAAGATACTCGTCAAGCGTCTGTCAGACACGGACCTTGAGACCAAGAGCAACGCCGCGTACGCCACTGGGCAGCTCATTCTGAACTCGACCGACAGCAACACGTACCTGCCACACTACAACACCATCTTGCAGAAACTTGAGCCGATGCTCCAGGTCCAGGAGGCTCGCATCAAGGACAACGCCGCGGGCTGTATCTCGCGCATGACTATGGCTCACCCCGACCGCATCCCGCTTCCCGAGGTCCTGCCCGCCCTGGTCAGCCTCCTCCCGCTCAAGGACGACTACGAGGAAAACTCGCCCGTGTACGAGTGTATCTTGAAGCTTTGTGAGTATCCCAGTTGTGATGGAGAGAAGCAGATGGCGGCTCTAACCAAACGCAGATGAGGGCAACGAGCCTACAGTTCAGCAGCTCACTCCCAAGTTGATTCCCGTCTTTGAGAAAGTCCTCAATCCGCCAGAGGACCAGCTTGACGACGAGACTCGCGAGATTGTTTGCAAGACTGTGTTTTTGCTGTACCAGGCCAACCAAAGCCTCTTTAGCAGCAGCCCCAACGTGCTGAAGCTTGCGGGGATTCAGTAAAGCGTAGTTAGTCGATGTCGGTACAAAGTTCACATTGCTAGAGAAGATGTCTAGGCATCGAAAGATGATTCAAGCGGCACTATGAGTGATGATTTCTGACCTAACGATGGGCGGACATGACCCGAGGGGACTTGATTAGTAGCGCTGCTCGGCTGATTTTTCGGTACAAAAAAACCTATAGTCGTTAAGCACCTGCCTTAGATGAGCTGTCCTTTAATTGAGCGACTAGGGGCTTATTCAAGACTCATCGACGGCTTGGAGAAATGAATCAAATAGATAAAGCTCTTATTGAGTAAGCTGCTCATGAGGTGTTCGCGCGCCGACCAGTATCACGGGGATGATAGGCAAGTTGGTGACTTGGTCGTATTGCTAAGGTTGCACGCAGAACCAGAACTGTGGGCTGCGCGTGCATGGGGGAAACCCTGCACGCGCACAGACCACGCAGGGCCAGACCCACACCAGGATGGATGGATACATCGATGGATTTTCGCCCGGAGGCACGAAGCCTAAAGGGCCTTGACACGCTAACAACATACGATTCGTCCGCTTCTC
>MU863710.1:0-13851 GCA_033575675.1 Parathielavia hyrcaniae | reverse complement strand
AGGGCTCCGGGGTTCAGGGGCTCAGGGGCTCAGGGGCACCAGGGTGTGGTCGCCTGGGTAACTGTGGGTGGGAGTCAGGTGACTGATTGGTCTGTGCGCTGATGAGAGTTTTTCGGGGTGTCTGCAGCACCTCGAGTCGCCCTGCTTTCCACACCCACTGCGGCCACGCAACAGAGTGCGCGGGAGTGCAGTCGGCGTGGTTAGATAAGGTTTTTCTGGAGCTTTCGAACGGTGCTATTTTCGAAGACTTTAGGCAAGCAGTCGAGTTTTTTCAGAAAGCACTCTTCCTTTTTGCCAACGCCCATATGCGTCATGTTAGTCGTCAATATTCAGCCGTTTGACGTGTGAGCGCACTGCACCCCCAAAGCTCCGAACCGGCAATTCTCATGCAGGAGTGGCTACAGCGAGATCTCAGTGCATCCCCAACCATCTGCATATGATTCCTATGCGTGAACCTCTTCAACGTTCACATGTAAGCGCTCTGCCCTCCAGCTCTTGGCCCGCAATTCTCATGCGGCTGTTGGTACCGCAAGGTCTCAAAAGCATCCGGATCCCGCACAGACCTTTACACCTGCAGGATACTCGCCCATGAGCCCTGCGTCATGCCAGATTGGGCTTGGCACCCTGGGCACTATACGGGGCAAAGCTCTGTGCGGGATCCGGATGCTTTGAGACCTTGTGGTGCCTTGCATCGACAACTTCTTCACCATCTTTTTTCCCTCAACCTGGCGGATGGCGTCAATATTGGCCCACGGAAGCACCTGGCGATGATTTGGCGCCATAAAACCAAACCACTCCTGCTACGAGTATTGCGGCGTACATACCAATGAGGCAGTGTACAAATAACATGAAACGATCTAAAGCGCCTGCTGGTCCCGTCGGGCCATGGTCAGCCCTCGGGGGTCAGCCTCCGCCCCTGAATGGCTGAACCTCAGCCATATACCATGTTTACCATCGGCACGCAGCCCACGCTGCGCGCTAGAGTGACGCACAAGGCCGAGATGGCCACCCACAGCACCGTCGTCACCAAGCCGGAAGGATGAGTTCCGGACTGTTGGATAGGAGGGTATACAGGGAACGCCTACACAGCGCTTGCGCTGTGAAGGCGCAGCACGTGAGAGGATGCATTGCATGTAAAGCAACGAGGAGGGACCGCTTGCTCTAGCTGAGCGAGGCATAAGCCTTTGCGTGTAAGATTAATAATAATATACCATGTTTAGGGCCAGGCGAGGAACCTTGGTGTGGTTTGTAAGGTAACTAGGTACCTAGGTACTTTATCTTTCCCTAGTTCCTAGGCACCTTACCTTAGGTGTTGGTTTTGAGGATGGCGAAAAGCCCAGGCTGGGCACAGTCCAAGTCTCCACAAACCCTCCTGCCGCATTGTATCTTCAAACAACTTGCCTGGAGAATTCTGAGAGTTAGAGGAGTTAGGACAGTAACGTGATTACCTTATCATTAAGACTTATGCAGTAGTTATGTGGCTTTTAGCGCTTTGGAGAGGACTACAGACGACAAATGTGGACCAAGTTTATGTTAAACTTCACCTTGATACTACCTACATGATTACAACGAACCTGTACCTTGGTAGATAGGTATGATTGCCCTAGAACACTGCGTTGTATTGCGTGTATTGCGAAGACAGCGATTCCTCTGTACTTGGCCGCTTCTCGGCCATGCTTCTTTTTGGAAACATCTTGCTTCTTCCGTTTTACAAGCTCAAAGCCTCAAACATAGTGCCCAACCTAGGTACCTGACGTCAAGTCTCCCTGATTCTTTAGGACATCCAAAATGATCTGCCTATCCCCGTCATAGGCGAAGTCAAGCCCACTTCCCTGAGCTCTTCCTACCAGCACATCACCCTCAGACGCCCACACTCCGTCAACGTGCTCATCCGAATTCAGCACCACAACTGGCACATCTTCCGAGTCCAAAGCCACCAGGAACGTAGCCTTCCTCCACAATGTACCAGAGTTACCGCTCCCCTCAAACTCAAAGACATCGACGACCTGGGCGATGTGCTTCACTCCCAACCCCGTTTCTTCGTGTACCTCGCGACAGAGTGCCTGCAGAATGGTTGCGTCGGTCTGATCCACGCCGCCGCCGGGACATTCCCACTTCAAGGGAAACCCGTCATGGGGCGCCCGTTGGATGAGGAGGACGCGGTTGGCGTGGACCACGACACCGCTCACAATCAGGCCGTCGAGGGTCGGGTGGGCCGCGAGGTATTCATGGGGAGGTATATTGTAAGGCGCGAGGGATGACGAGAAGGTAAAGGTGTCGAGAGACGTGGTGGTCGACATATTGCTAGAGAAGGACTCCCTGCAGTCGACGGAGTTGTGAACTTGTGAGAGGGGTTTGCATCCAGGCAGCATCGAAGTGATCAGAAACTGAACCAATAAATCAGATGCATGTTTCCACCATCAGGCTAAACCCCGGGTTTTTATTCGCTCAGCCTTACTCTAGACCTGTGCTGGATCTTGCTGCCTGCGCCCCGTCGCATTTTCTCTTTGCCACGCAATTCGGTGAGGCGGCTCTGTTTTGCTGCATTTCTGCATGTATCTGCCTGTTCCCGAGATGCACTTGCGTGATTTGGGATAATCAAAATACTGGGGAGCGGGGGAGGTACTACCTAGAGGCAACCAGAACACATGATGGGTGGAAAACTGGAAACGGTACCTACCACCTACCTTATCGTTAACGTATCTCAGGTCGCTTGGCCCGGGTGACAGTCATCCTGTCATCCTGGCTTTGCTTGGGTTTTCTTTGCCCGCCTTGGGGGCCCTTGGGGGGCCCGGGTGGGGGGGGGGGGGGGGGGGGGGGAAGGCACAGTACGACGCTGCCAACACAAAATCCGCCTGGTTTTGACCTGATTTCTCAGGTCAAAGACGCTCGGATGACTACCCAAACCGAGCCTTGGGAAGCGATTTCCTCAGGGCTAGTCTTGCTAGCGCTTAACGTTTCCTTTTGCCCTGCCGCGAGAGCGTGCGCGGCGCGCGGCGCGCTCGCGGCAGGCCAGTATTACCTCTGTACCAAGAAACCGAACCAAACTAACCCACCGCATCCGGCCTCGTTCATGTCATTCCACTCCCACCAACCTATATCATCATCAAGATGAACCAGCTAAATCCAGATCTCGTTCAGCACGTAATTACAAAGGTCTCGGCCGTCGTCGAGAGGTATCTACTCGACGACCAGAACCTTACGCCCAAGAACACGCGCAGGGCGTACGGACCAAAGCAGGCCGAGTGGATGGTCAGTCAGCAGGTAACCCCCTTCGTTTGTTATGGAAGCCCGGCAGCTAAACAGGGGGAATAATGATCATAGGAATGGTGCAAATCTCGCTTCCCAGAGATCCCGCCTGGCTGGCCGGCGCAATACCAGATAGGCAAAGCCCTGCCTGGTCATCTGGTGGACGAGGGGAAGCTGGTGCTCTTTCTCGACGAAGAGATCGCCTCCCGTGCTCCGAAGCGCGGCAAGCGGCGCAAGGCCGAGACGCAACGGCTAAAGACGGAAGGGAAGCAGAAGAGGCGGAAGAGGGAGAGCCCGTCGCCGACTGGGGCAGCCGACGTAATTGTCGTTGGCGGGGGTCCGGCGAAGGATCCAGACTCGAAGTCGGAGCCAGACCTTGACAACATGGATCCCGATCCGGTCTCGGCCACCGGAACCTCCACGCTCAAACTACAGTATAGCACTGTACGACTCTACTCTAGCGCTATTATCAACCTTTACGCGCAGCAGAAGACGAGAGGCGAGAACCCGGCTCCGCACCCAAACGGCCTCGCAAAGAAGGCGCTGATGCGGCATATCCTACGAGAAACCGCGTGCCGGAGCCGAAACGAGTGGGCGGACCGGATCCTCAACACGATTAAGGACGGGTATTCACCGGCAAAGGTTCCTGAGCATACGGCAGCAGCCTGGCGGTTCAGCGACGTAAACAGCGGCTTCCGGACGAATGTCGACTTCCTTTTCGGCAACCATATGCTCTTACGGTCGAGCAACAGGCTGCCCCTCGAGCTGGCCGACTGCTTTTGCCTGGATTTACCGAAAGAAGGGGTCAAGATGGAGGCGGGCGGTGTCCCGACGAAGGCCTTCGTCGTTCTTATGAACCAGGGGAAGACCAATCAGCACGGTCGGGTCGAATACGGCTCTTGTTTACGGCATCGTGATCCGGGGGCCTGCCTTATAGGCCAGCTTGCCTTTTGGCTTTTCTTCCGTTGGCAGGTCGAGAGGACCGCCGCCGAGCCGTTCCCAGACTTCAGCCGGCCGGAGCTGTGGTATTAGACGAAGGTCCTGCGCCGGAGCAAGGCAGATTACACAGGCCAGCTCTCGTACGCAACAGCACACAAGTGGGCCTTGGACTTCTATGGTAGTCTCGCACCAATTTCCCAATTCGGAAGTCGAAGTCCGGGGCTGAGCCGGAGGCGCGCAGAAGATTGCATGGCTGCGGCTCTTGGGCGGGTCTGTGTCGTCGATAGCGGGTTCCGTTAGCGCCCACTTTGAGTCCCAGCCCTATGGCGAGTGCTTGGCAAGCGAAAAAGTTGAAGTCGCCGGCGAGGTGGCTTTGTCGAGGAATGTGCATAGCCATCGGCATCAGCGATGTAAGATTTCGCAGGGATGCATTATTCAGAGCGGGCTTTGAGCCTTTAATAAGGCAAGGAATCCCATCAACACAAGGTCTTCGACAAGACGACAAGAGTTCCATGAAAGGAGCGGAGACTTGAGTCATCCAACATTGTTGACGATACGCCAAGACCTGAATCAGCGACAGGAACCTTGGTCCACGGAAGAAATCAACAATGGCCGAGATCAAGACCTTCTCGGTTCGGCATCACTGGGACAACTCACCCAACCTCACATCCTGGACCATCCAGGAAAAGCCTTGCAACAGGATATCATGGACCCCGCACACCACAGCCCGCCCAAAGCGACTCCGCAAAGCTGAATGCCGCGAGGTGTTCAAGTCTGTCAACTCGCTCCCCGCAATCCAAGTCCACGGCGCCGCTTGTCACTGCAGCGGCGAAGCCCTCGATGAGGACCGACTCGAGGACACCCTCTTGGCCGCCAAGATTTCCGCCCTCACCGAATCCCTCCTTGCCCACGCCACTGTCACCACCAAAACACCGCCGCCGTCCCGCTCCAGCCTCAAGCGCTCTCAGTCGATAGCAGGCACAACAGCATCATCACCACTGCCAAAGCCCACCTCCTTCCTCTCGACCCTCTCCCGCCTCTTCTCCCCAGCCCCTTCCCTCTCAACTGGAACCACCTTGCCCTCCTCCGTCAAACCCTCAATCGCATTCCAAGCAGACCTCTGCATCGGCGCGTCCGAACTCGACCTCGGAAAAGTCGCCCGCCACCTCGTGCACTCTACCCCGCCCCTCCCCGTCAACGCGCCCAACCACCTCGGCGTGACGCCGCTTATGGCGGCGGTCCGGTCGCCCGCGGCCGCTTCCAGGCCCACGGCGCAGCTGGAAATGGTGCGGTTCCTCGTCGAGGGTTGCGGCGCTGATGTCGAGGCCACCCGCGTCGATCGGGTCACGGGGCTCGGGGAGAGCGTGCTCGGCATGGCGTGCGCGGCCGGCGCGGGGGAGGTGGTGCGGTATCTGACTGGGAGGGGGGTGGTTGTTGACAGGCGACTGCATGTGCGTGCACAAGGGGATGCTCACGTTGGAAGGGGACTGGGGGTAGGGTTCATGAGAGGCCAGACGGCTTTGCATGTGGCTGTGTTGGCGGATCGGGCCGAGTGTGTGGAGATACTCGTGAGGGAGGGCAAGGCGGATGTGAATGCTGTGTTGGATGCTTCCGAGGAGGAAGCGGAGGGGAGAGATGAGGGTCTCAGGGCGCTCAGGGGACGGACGAGGAGTGTGTCGAGAGAAAGGAGGCAGAAACGGCTTCAAGATTCGGTCTCCGCCTTGCATCTGGCTCGTGCGAGTTCTGCTTGCACTCGGATTTTGTTGGAGCTTGGTGCGAATGTTAGGGAGAAAGACGAACACGGCCAAACGCCACTTTCCCTGGGCTCTGGAGAGGACTGAAGCTGGTCTTCCCTAGGTGTTGGTCAAGGTTGCTGGTAGAGGTAGAAGCCGCTGTTGGCGTGGATGAGAATATGAGGTACCTTCCATTGTTGTGGTATCATGACCTGAAAATCACACCTACAGATAACACATACGGGCTCGTCTCGTGGCAAATCACGAATGTCTACCAGGCAGAATACCTCGTACCTACCTGGTATGTTGACAGCAAAGATTACTGCCTCTTGTCGCAAGACCTAGTGGCTAAAATCAGGAGCCACGCACTGAAACTCATCTCGTTGCAGCTACATTGGTGACGGTATTATATTTAACTTCATGACTTCTGCAATCGATGCCAAACTCGCTCATCAAGCCCAATTCCAAGCGTGTGAACAACTGACAAAGTACGAGGCTCATAACGAGCAAAGAGTCGGAAGGGTATGACCCGACGAGTTGACGAGTATTTGGGTGAGGAGGGCATTTGTCAGTCATTGCCTATCCTCATATCCCTCGTAGCAAATTGCTGGGTGTGCATCGCTCGGTGAGGGCGTGCGGCACATAGCGCAGATGAGTCCAGGGGTAACCCACACCTCTTCTCCTCTTGCCGCGCAAGATGCACAGCGGACACCGGGAGTCTGGGGATCAGTTAGTGAAGGGTGCAAGCTCTTTCCCAAACACCTAACTTACAGGTCGACTCTTGATTCCCTGACTGCTGTTCGAGAGGAAAACGGAACGTTCAGGGGGAGAAGGGTCAAGGTCAAGGCTGTTGAGATCAAAGTTGTCGACAGCGCCAAGGGCGAATTGTGAAAGCATGGTGAAGCGGCTGCAGAGGATAAATGACAGTGGCAAGGGTATACTGTGGAGAGACTTGTTGTGGTTAACTTGATGATCACTTTTGGGCCGGTACCTATGATACTCCGTTGGGCCATCCGAAGCATGCTGGGGTAGAGGCCGCTATATACCTTACAATTCTCGTTGCTGAATGGATGCTGCCGATCTCGCCGAGATCAAATGGTAATCTCAAGTGCAACCGGATGGACACAGCCCGAGCAACGGGACGGAATGCCGACGCAAAGCCGTGAGATCCGAGGTCAAATACATGTACCACGTCTGGCTCCCATGTCGTGAGGGTTGTTGAGATCGGATATCGTCAATAATCGAACTGTGACTCGGTGAGCGGATAATGACGCCCTGAGGCCAAACCGGAGTGTACCCCCCCGCAACCGGCAACGGAGATAACACATTGTTAAGGATACCTTACCATCAGAAGCAAAAACATTCTATTGAGTCCCAAGGCGCCACGTTTGAGCAGTCGTTTCGGTGGGTCTCATTGTGAATATCCGTCGGCCCGGTATCATGGAAATACTCGGCGGCCGTGGCACCCTGGGGGCATGCAAATTCTCTTCACCGGTCTCGCTAGGCAACCGATCGAATGGCCGAACCTAGTGGGGGTTGCATAACAAGCGCGGCAGCCGCCAGTTTCGGCTTCCCCTTTGTGATCAATATAAGCCGCTCTTCGACCACCCAACAATTGACATGCAGCAAACACCGGTACAAGTACATGTACCTTCATGACTTGGCTATGACGGCAGTGCGGCACCGTTGGGGAGGCTTCCTGCACATGTGCTCCACGTAGTTCACTGCCCTTCATGTGACACGAGCGCAGAAGGGCTGCCGAGAGCAATGCAGGCGGATCATGCACGGGAACATGACGGATTGGTGCTCGGCTATGGCCGGATGTCAAAGCTACCTTACATCATTGCATCTCGGTCTCCAGATTATCGCTTCGTTGACTGTACGGCTGCAATGCACGCGTACCTTGACGACGTAACGTCGGTGAATGATGGAATCTTGGCGGCCCTGGAGCCCTCTTGTCCCGCTTCCCAACAGTGCCTACGATTTGCCAGAAATCAACTGCTTTTAGATGCCTGAAACGCCTCAACAGGCCGTTGGGCACCTGTGGCTGCTCCGCGTTTGATGCGTTGGGCCTTCCTGAGTGGCCGCGACATGCCAGAGCAGCGAACGTGAAGTAGGTAATTATGTTGGTTGCCCCTTTTCGGACATGTCGGACATTCTGTCTCTGATCCGTGGGGGATTCAAAATCTGGTGAACTACGCGGAATTAACGGAGCCAGAACTTGCAAGGTAACAAGGGAGGAGTCGTGTATGTACCTGCTATACTGAGACTTAAGCCTAGGTACTACCAAGTTAAGTATTATCTGAGAGCATCCGGGTAGAGGTTTGATATCTTAGTTACCTAGTTCCCTAGGTATCAAGCACTCAACTACAATCTGCCAACTACCTAAGGTACTTGGTTTCGAAGCTCTCTGCCACGGCTGTTATTTTGGTGTCAGGCTTGCAGGTTTGCATTGATGATGATGTTGTCATCACACGTCACTCGTTCGGAATAAGAAACGCGGACGGTACCTTGCCTTAGGTACCTACTGTCGCCGGCAACCTGCACCCGATCTGCTGTTCCCGTCTAATGCGCTCCGCTCTTGGAAACCCGAGCTTGAGAATCTATAGAGAACTTGCGTCAAAGTCAGTATTGTTGTAGTTTCAAGAGCATATTGGGACACATAGGTGAATACCTCAGATCCAACGTCAAGATCGGACACCTTGCCACCATTAAAACCAATAGCTCCATCGAACTAGCAGAGATGGATTAACTCAAGAGTACCTATGTGCAATTAGGTACCTACCTATCTTATATATCAAAAGTACCTTCTTCGGCCTCGACAATATGGGAACCTCCTCCTTGTCGGACAGCATCATTTCAAGCCCACTATACATGACTACCTCCCTAGGTAAGGTATCTACGGTGCATAAGGAGGTGGGGGTTGCATCCCGTCGGCGACGTGCTGTCCGACATCAACCCCTTCCACTGGCTCGATGTCCTCCAATACCGACCCCGTCCCGGTCATCTGTCCAGCCCTAACACCACATGCAGCCTTTTCGATATTGATTTCCCCATCGAGAAGATTTTCCCCACCACCTACTAGCTTTTGAAAGGCCCTTCTGACCCTGCCAAAATCCTCCCGCGGCCTCTTCACCGCCCTCTCCCCCATCGCAGCCTCCCACTTCTCCCCAATAGCCACCAACCCACTCCCCCCGCCACCCGCTGCTGCACCGCCCAAGACTTTCCACACAGTGACCGTAGCCCTCACCTCCCCTTGCAGCACAGCCGGTTCGAACACCAGGTCGGAATCCGTATAGCACATGCCGCACGCCACGTCCCGCGGTTGCCGCCCCCTCTCGTCGCTGCGCCACTCGTCAACAAACTCCTCCCCCAGCACGGTCCGGAGCGCGTGCTCGACCCGAATTGACGCGGCCTCCTTGGTCACTTTAAGGTTGAGCGTACGCAGGTGGCGGGTTGCGTGCGGGCAGACGCGGAACGAGTAGGTGTTGTGCAGGGGCGGGAGGAGAGGGATTCTTTGGTGTGAGTAGGTGCTGGTGTCGGAGAGCGTGGCTGCTGAGCCGAGGGGGAGCTTGATTGGGAGGGTGTAGGTGTGTGTGAGGAGGAGGTTGGTGTTGTTGTTGTTGTTGCTGTTGTCGTCGTTGTTGGATGGGCGTAGGAGGGGGGTAATTTGCCATTTGAGGCCGTGGGAGTTTGTGACGCCATGGCAGGTGATGAAGGGGAGTAGCCCGGGTGGGGAAGGAGAGGTGGTGATGGCGTGAAGGTGGTAGAAATGAGAGGGTGTACGGAACCAAGCCGCGGATGAGGGGTAGGGGGTCCAGCATTGATGGCGTTTGTGGGAGAGAGGACGTGACGTCGGTTGCGTCTCGGCATGTCCTTGCTTGGTGTTTTTCTTGCCAAGGAACATCTGGAGGAATCTGTCGGTAACCGGTTTGCCGGACGAAGGGATCGACGGGTTTCAATTTATTGGGAGCCTCTCTCGATTATGTGCTGTGCAGCCATCTTTCGGGCCGTGGCAACAGGGCAAGTTCCCGGCCCAGAGTACGGTGTCTGAAGTCGGATGAGCCATGGCAAAAAGGGTCGGCCTTGGGGAGACTGAAGGTTGAGGAAAGCGCAAATCAGGGGCGATACAAGTGTATAGAACTTGGGCTTACCTCCAGGCTAGGTATGTTACTCAAGTTTAGCTCAAGCACAGCACATTCATCAAAGAAAGGCTTTGCAGCTCCTATGCACAAACGGGACTCCAGTATTGCCAAGCTGCGGCTGATGATGCCGCGTCACTAGGTGGGTAGGTAGGCGCCTCATATGCTCCGAGCCACATCCGCTTCCTCTCTTGGGCGAGCAAGGTACTACCTTAGGGTTAGCTGACGCGTTGGTTAGGTACTTGGCAAAAGCGAGATGCCAAACTCAAAAATGTTGATGTATTAGTACACCCCACAAGCTGGAAACTACAGCGACGTGTAGCCAGTGGAAGAAGCACGTGGTGCCCGACTGAACTCAACTCTTGAAGCGGCCTTAAGCCGGCCTCGGCGAACGAATACTCAGTACACCTCCATCAGCACCCAACATCTGCTCCCTGGCTCGCCAGTTGATCAACAAGGCAGCCAGACATGGTTGAAACCCGGCATCTATCAATGCTTGCGCACCACATCCACCTCATTCTATGCGTTGCGGACAATTCCGGAAGCCTCTTCGCCATACAGCTCCTCACCCACCTCGGTGGTGACATCGGCAAACTGAACAAAGGTGCATCGGACCGGCACGCGACCACTAGTCATGGTCTTCCACCAGATCTGGCCCGCCTTCTCCCACGAGTAGCCGCCAAAGGCCACGGAAGCGAGGTAAAACGCCCTGTTGGGGATGCCGCTGTAAAGATGCACGCCGCCGTTGTCCTGGGTCGTGGGCGTGTAGTCTGCCATGTTGGCTGGCTGCGGATCTTTGCCCTGTCCTGATGTCAGTCGTTTGCTGAAATAGACGAAAAGGAAATAGGGGTTGGGAAACTCACAAATCGCGGGTCGTTGTATGCAGTGCCTGGGGCCTTCATGTTTCGCAGAGCGATGCCCTTGACGCCCGGCAGCAGACAGCCTTCACCGATCAGCCAGCAGGGTTCTGCATCTATCCACTTCTACCCACGCGACCCTCATAGTAGATAGAATAGATGTATTAGTAAGCCGGACCGACATAGAGTTGATAGAATAGAAAGCTATTCTATCAACGTAGATTCCATTCACGTAGATGCTCACGGCTTGGCGGGTGAATGATGTTCCAATAACTAACTAGCAGGACACTCACGATTCCTAAATACTACTACCTAGCCACGAGCCGGTCACCTCATGCTGTGCCACTTTCAATTTGCTGCGATATTTTATCCTCCAGCGCCTCAATGCCTGCATCTCGGGGGGCGATTCCATCATAATCATCCATCAATCCGGCCTTCACCCACGATCTGATCGTCTGAGCGGCAGAGATCACCTCAGTTTCGAGCCGTGTCCGTCGTGTCGTGACCATGCAGCCAGCAGCTGAGAATACTCTCTCACACTCGGCTGCCATCGGAGGGACGTTGAGCACGTCAAAGGCCATCTTTGCCAATCGGGAATATTCGAATCGGCGTCCACCCAGTACTTGATCGGGTCGGCTTTGGGGGAAAGGTATCTTCCCTGGACTGAGAGAAGCCAACGGTCCAGTTCATCGCCCGTTTGTGTAGACGATGGCTCGCTGCTTATTGTGCTGAGGTTGCGTTTCCGGTGAATGGCTCGCTCTTCCTCATCAAGATTCCGAGTGATCCATATCTAGAGAGGCCGGAGATAACACGCTCCACCGAGGATCGGGGTCACGGTCTCGATATTGCTGTTCCCAGAGACCACGCACCATCTTCTCTGCCTCCGCTGCCCACTCACGCCCTCTCTTCTTGGCGGCCATGGCCTCGATGGGTGAGAGGCCTTGTTCTGGCTGATCCTGGAGGGCGCCAGTGAGGTATTGGAGACCAAATCCGGGATGGAGGACGGTGGCGGCGTAGTAAACAGGCGACTCAGCAATCTTGGACCAGTATTTGTCAAGCTTGTCTCAAGCAGCGTTGACACATCCTTGATAATAACTCGGTGCTGGGCGAGATTTTGCCTCAAGTTTGGCATCCTCAAGCTTGTGAAGCAGCTGATCGAACGCTGAGAAGACCTCCCAAATGCCACTGAGCCGGGTCGTCTTGCCCCCGCGGCGAACTCGGAGCTGGTTATCCCCTTCCAACATCTTGAGACGTTTCTCAAAGTGTTCCAGGATCGCGCAGAACCATTGGATCGCGCTCCAGTCATCCTTGGTCAGGAGGTTATCGTCCACAAGGCAGGCAGGTTTCTTGCCGAACACATGAAGCCCCGCGAGCGGACCTCTCTGCTGCTGTGACTGAGATCGCCCGGTTGCAAACTGTGAGCTGGCCTCACCAACAAGTTCCTCGATAAACGGCTGCAGCTCGAGCGCCCGCTTCATCATGTAGAATTGGGAAAGCCACCGTGTCGCGTTGTCAACGACCACGTCGAGAGTTTTCGTGCGGCCGGCCTCTTTCTGGAGACTGCGTAGGAAATCGGTTGCCAATTGGGAGCGGTGTATCCAGACCACGAGGTTATGCAGGCGGCCAATTGGCCCAGATCTCCTCCAGCCGTCAAAGTCGTCTTCGTCGATATCCTCAGGGAGTTGTGCTCCTTTGGGATACAACAGGGCACGGGTGACCAAATTGAGGATGTGACCAAAACAACGAACCCGGATCTTTGGGGCGTCACAAGCTTCAAGTCCCTTAAGGGCCGCGAGCTCTGCCAGTGCTGCATCGTTGTTGGAAGCGTTGTCGAGCGTGAAGTAGCCGAGTTGGGTCGAGGTAGTTGTGAGACCAAACTGCAGTAGGACCTCCTCGACGTGCGCAGCCATATTGACACCGGTGTGATTACCTTCCACATGAGGCAAATCGAGAAGGACCTTCCTCGGCTCGAACGTCTCATCAAGGAATTGAGCGTTGATGGCCAAGAAACCATGGCGGTTGCGAGAAGTCCATCCATCAAAGGCAACATGGACCTGCCCAGCACTCCGTGCCAACGCCTCCGTCACACGACTCTTGTACTTGTGGAAGTCGCTTAAAATCTGTTTTCTGACCGCTCGGGGGTCCGGCATTGCTTATTGGGTCACCACTTGAAGATTGGCGTAGTGGAAGGCAGCTTGAAGGGCTGGGCTGGTGGCCGCGGTGAAGGGCAAGTTTGTTTCAACAAGCTAGTTGACAATGAGCCGTCGGAACTTCATCTTGCCGAACCGAGAAATCTGCTCTTGCTCAAAGGCTTCGTCGGCTTTCCGTTTTTTGTGAAGGCATTGATCAAGGGCTGCTTGTGGGGGGCCGGCTTCGTCTTCTTGTACTTGTTGGTTTGGTGGGGGTCTTTTGAGAAGATCTCGTGTTGGACCGCCAGATGCTTCTACACGTTCTCGAGATTCGAGGCGAGAAGGGTATATGGAACTCTCGGTGGTCTTTTTGCACAGGAGCAAACCTTGCAGAGCCAAAGGATGGCCTTGGGGTGTTTTCTTCCCTGCGGACTTTGAACCCATAATCCCAGAACCATCCCCTTGTGATGCCCATTCTTGGTATGAGATGCACGGCACCATCGCCGACTTTGTATGTTTGAGGGACATCATCCCATGTCTGGAGATGTTGTGGAGGCTCGGAGGGCAAGGTGGTACGTACCGGTCTCGCTCGAGGAAGGGTCAAGGGGATCGGAGAGCAGCGACTCGGAGAGGCTGGAGGATTGCAGGCTGTCCTGGTACATGTCGCTCGCGTTCAGTTGAGAGAGAACAAGTGAGTCAAGGATGAATTGGATGCGATCTCGCTTCGCTGTTGAGAGAAGTATTATTATTAATCTTACACCGCAAAGGCTTATGCCTCGCTCAGCTAGAGCAAGCGGTCCCT
>MU863709.1:12448-54604 GCA_033575675.1 Parathielavia hyrcaniae | reverse complement strand
GATGGGGTTTTAGAGAACTGGGGTGGGTGGTGTCCGTGTGGAAGGGGGGGGGTTTGGTGGTGTTGAAGACGGTGCGGATTTGCAAGAGTAAGTCGTGACCTGGTGTTCTCTATGTTCACGACAAGTCTTTGCCGGTCGTGGATGGTTTCATGCACAGGTGTCACTTGGGTCAACAAACTCGTTTGCTAACGTCGGACGCTTGCCGTAGGAATCAGTATATTACTTGCGCCTATACAAACCGTCAACCCATCATCATACCACACTTGGCGTGTCACCACGAAGGCCCCTTGGCATCGCCTCACTTCCATCACAACGTCCCTTATCTTCACAACTGGGAAAGAGCTTCGCTACTCGTCCTCGAAACTTTCGTTGGATCAACGACACACCCTATTAGGTCTCTTTTATTCAGCCTGGGCGCACCAACCACGGCATCGGCGGCAGCATCTTCCTGCTGATTGAGTCCAGGGCTAACGATCTCTAAGTAGCCGCCAGCGTTTCCTGCATCTCGATGCTGGAAACAAAGGTCTAAGACGACTCATCCGAGGCGGTGATACTGCTGCGCGGGGACTTAAGAGACGGGTTGCTGGCATCGCATCGCTGGATGTCGTCGTCGCTGTTCTCGGCCCGTAACATTTCGTTCTCCTGGCTCACCGTGTTCTCGTCGGCGTTGCGAAACAACTCGAACCAGTGTATCGGGGATGACAGGGACGGGGCCCGGGGTTGCTGCATAGGAGGCATCCGGGCTGGTGCTCCCACGTCTGTGTTGGACTGCTCCTCTAGGGACTGCTCCTCTAGGGACTGCTCCTCTAGGGACTGCCCATGGTTCTCTTGTGGTCAGGAGGTTGTTTCCTGTGTCACGTCAAGCTCTAAGCCATCATCCCACCCCTCGTTGTTTTCTTCGCTACCCCTGACGCTGCCGTGGACGGCTTCGGTAGACCAGTTACTACTCGATTTCTCAGCCTCGCTGTTGCTCGAATCCTCACCATCACTTCGGTCTTCGTTGGGCCCGTAGATCTTGGCCTCTTCGGTTTTCAAGTGGGAGTCCTGCTTGGAGCTGAAGTCTGGACCAGGAGGTACATAGGCCGGTTCCTGTTCTATCAACGGCCATCGGGAGCTCCCTTTCGGAGATTGGCCGCGGCTGGATCTGCGGCGCTTTGTTGCTGGGGCTTGGTAGTCTGGAATGATCCGCCACGTCGAGCCTCTCTTTTCCGAAGGGCTTTGTTTCTGCCTTTTGAGGGCCGAGCTCGAGGTTAGACAGCCTAGAGAGACGTCGCTGCTCCGCCTCCTCTTGCGATTCTGGTTGACATTGTCAGCAGTACTGTAGCAGGGGTCAAGACCGCAACTATGAACTGGCTTATAGTGGTTGTCGCCGAGGCTGAGATTGAGGGGATCCGGCGAGGTGGTAACTTGGGGAACGGGGATCTGTAAGGGTTGGTATGGTAAACGCTCGGGGCTTGGAGCACCCTCTCTCTCGAAAGGGCACTTCGGGAGGAACGGAGATGAAGGGGGTGGAGTCTTGGGAGAGGAGCTACACGGCTCCGAAACAAGGGCTTGGTCGAACTCGATCGAGTCCAGGATCAATGCTTCCTGATTATCAACACTGAGAGCGGCGCGGGAATTGGGAATGATCTTCCGGGTTGACTCAATGGTGATGTTCTCGTCATCGAGGGTCAGCACAGTAGTGTTCCAGTTGGATTCCGGCTTCATCAGAGAGTGAGACCAGTTATGAGCCGGCTGGCAGTCGGCGCTGGTTGTGCGACTGCCTCCTCCGTATGTCTCCCTTCGGTGCCTCCGTTTACTGTGAGGCCTTGTGGTTGCGTTGTGGCTACCCTTTCTTTTGGACAGCATTGTGGGCAGTAATAGTTTGAACGTTCAACGGGTTGAATGAAGACTTCGAGAGAGTATTGATGAAATTGAACAATGTTCAGTGAAAAAGTGTTGTACAATCCAAGCCGCTCAATGGTGTTCTGCAAGTCAACACTGGGACTTATACCTCTGGCCGCTGAACAATGGCATTTCTAGCCTTCCATCGCTTCCAATTTCTGCAGTGAACAAAGCAGCCGTGAGTGATAAATGAAAGTGAACAATCCCTTTCAGAGACCGGTTGATAGGTGTCTCCTTTGTTTCATTTTGGAGTAGTTAACGACAAAGAGCCTCAGAGGCCATTGTTACACTCAGACAATAAGCTCTGCATTGACAATCGATTTCATAAGAGGAAGCCCAAAGTTCTACACACCACTCTTTTAGGAAAAAGTTGACGGACTTCCTTGTTGGCCCTGGACCTCGAACTTGAACTTATCGTCCACACCATCGAGTTCCGTCTTCTCATGACCAATCCATATCATCCTCCAGATCCCAACATCCACAGTTGAGAGCAAGTCCATTTCTCGTCCAAAACACACTCGACTTAGACCATTTAACATCAAATCCCAGGATCAACTGGAGGAAACAACAGCAAGCCAACCCAACTCAACGCCAACCACAACCACAACAACCATGGACGACGACGACATCTACCAGTACTACCAAGCCATCTACGACTCACGCTACGTGACGTACGACACCCCCAATCCAGACCCAATCCCCGAAAACCCCTATCGCCACTTGTCTTCCCCCTCTTACTCCCCCTCCTCCTCCTCCTTTACCACCTCCACCACCACCTCAACCACCTCAACCACCTCAACTACAACCACCCCCACAACCATTCCCATCTCAACCCTCCACAACCTCTCCCTCCTCACAGCCCTCCTCCTCACCCTCCTCGCCCACCGCGATCTAGCCGCCCGCCTCCTCTACTGGCTCCTCCGCGCCCTCAAGACGTCCAACAGCAGCAACAACAACTTCCCCCCCGTCCCCGCCGCCCTCCGCGCCCCGCCCAACGGCCAGTCTACCCCCTACGGTGCGACCCTGCACGCGCTGCGCTACGAGACGGCGCGCAACGTGGCCGCGGCCCGGCTCGCGCTGGGGGCGTACGCGGGGGCGTTTGTGCTGCTGGGAATGGTGCTGCCGCCGCTGAGTCTGGATGGGTCGTCGGGGACGGAAATAGTTATTGGGCGGGTGGTGGTGCCTGCCGGGGTGGCGTATCTGTACCTGGCTGCTTTCTGTGCGGCGGTGAGGTGGTGGGTGTGGGGGGGTGGTGTGGTGGTGGCGACGGGGCGGTTTTGTTGGCGCACGGCGGTGGAGGTGGCGGGGGAGGTTGGGGGGTATTGGGGCGGGGTATTTATGCGGTACTGGAGGGTGGTGTTTGTTGGGGGGGTTGGGTGGGTTTGCTTGTCGGTGGCGAGGGAGGTGGATTGGGATGAGATTTTTTCGGAGACGGCGGGAGCGGTGCTGTTGCTGTGCGCTGAGGTTGTGTATTTGTCTGGGGATGTTGTGAGCGATATGGCGAGGGGGAGGTGGGCGGCGTGAGAGGGGGATGCGAGCTGGGTTGTACGGTTTCCATCTTTCCTGAAGTTTGAAGTTTCCCTTTGAAGCCCAAGTGTGCAGATTCTAGCAGGCTTAGATGCGCCACAGCCTAACAACGATCTCGTTTCCCAGCTTCAAGAATGACAAGTGCGCACATGCTGCTTTCCTCCCATGAACACCAGCCAACAATCGTCAATTTCCCACACAACATCCCCAGCGCTCCCTCTACCCGAGGGGGGAATTACACTACGCTTTCACCTCCCCAGCCGCCGTGATCCCATTTGCCCCCGTCTCAATAACCTTGTACCCGTCCGCATTCCCCTCTCCCACCGCCGCCCGCTCGTACGCCTCATCGGTCCTATCACACAGGACGTTCAAGTCCTCATCGCTCAGCACATCCTTATCCCCCGACAACCTGTACACCGATCCATCCTTCAGCAGCAGCGCCTTGAGCGTCTCCCGGTCCAGGTCCTCCCGCATGTCGATCTTCTGGCCCATGGTGCGGAACCCGCCCTTCTTGATGACGAGCTTCTCGAGCCGGCGCTTGGCGTCGGCGCTCATGAGCAGCTCGTCCTCGACCGTGCCCTTGGTCGCCAGCCGGTAGACGATGACGGGCCTCGTCTGGCCGATGCGGTGCGCCCGGTCCTGCGCCTGCAGGTCCTGCTGCGGGTTCCAGTCGCTGTCGAACAGGATGACCGTGTCGGCGCTGGCGAGGTTGATGCCCTGCCCGCCCGCGCGGGTCGAGAGGAGGAAGAGCCTGCGCTCGGGGTTGGTGTTGAACTCGTGGATCTGCGCCCGCCGGTCGTCCTGCGCCACGCCGCCGTCGATGCGGCAGACGGGCCACCCGCGGAGCTCGGTGCAGTAGTCTTGCAGAAGGTCGAGCTGCGTCTTGAACTGGGAGAAGATGAGCACCTTGTGGCCGCGCTCGAAGAGCGCGGGGAGGAGGCGGTCGAGGAGCAGCATCTTGCCTGAGCCGGTCACGATGCTGTCGTCGATGGCCAATGCGTCGTCGCTCGCCCAGGGATTGTAAAAGTTGTGGGGGCTGTTGCAAACGAGTCGAAGCTGCATGATGGGGTTGCCGAGCTTCTTGTTTGCTATTTCTCGTTCTGCAACCCGTTAGCTGAGGCTGCCCCATGAGGTCGATGAAGAGGGAGGGGACATACTTGCGAGCTCGAGAGTCTGCGCCCGCGCAAACTCCTCTTCATCCACGGCGCCCTCCATCTCTTCACCACCTTCCTCTCCCATTTCCCCGGCCAGTTTAGCTTCGAACTCGTCATCGTCAAGCAGATCATCGTCAGAGTCGGCTTCCCTGTACGATTGCCTCCCCTTCCGTGGCCGGCGGGCACCCGCAGGCGTGGATTGCCTGCTTGACTTGGCACTTTTGGGGGCCGGGGACTCAGTTGATGACGGGCTCTTCCGCTTTGTCTCTTTCTTTGTCGACTCTAGAGGACGAAATTCGGCAGATGTCTGGTTGGCGGCAGTGGCGGCCTTGGGCGGTCTTCCACGAGGACGTGGCTTGCCCATCATCAGAGTGAAAGCGTTCTTGGTTGCAGGGGCGGGGTCCTTTGACTTCGTAGCAGCCGCGCTACCTCTCGTTGAAGTCGGTGCTTCACTGTCTTTACCGGTCTCCATCTTGGCGTTGCTGGACGTGGAGGAGCGGGTGCTGCGGCTGGACGAGGATTCCTTGCTGTTGGCAGCCCCCGTGAGGCGTTCAACCACCTTGTTCTCCAAGTATGCTCGTGTGTCGACGTTCTTGTCGTTGATGGCGTTGTACAAGTCTGTCTGCTCCTTCGTCATAGGCGCATACAAGACGTATTCCCGCTTTTTGGGAAGATACTTGGCCACGTCGGCTTTGACCCTGCGCAGGAGGAGGGGCTGCAGCACAACATGCATCTTTTTCACGAGTTCCTGTTTGGCCTTGTCGGCAATGAAATCTTCGGTGCCCTCCTCATCCTCCAGGTCGCTAAAGTCGAACCAGCTCTCAAAGGCCTCCCAATCTCGGAAGACCTTGGGCAGCAGGAAGTTGAGCAGCGACCACAGTTCCTTCAGGTTATTCTGTAACGGCGTGCCGGTGATGAGGAGGCGAGTGGCCGATGTGAAAGACTTCAACTCACGAAAGAGCTTTGAGTCGAAGTTCTTCATCCGGTGGCCCTCGTCAATGATGATGAACTCCCAGTTGATCTTGGACAGCGCAGCACGGTCCTTCAGAACCATCTCGTAGCTCGTGCACACCACCGGAAACTTGTCGGTTGGTCTCCCGCCATGGAGATGGCGCATGATCTTGGTCTTGAAGATGTCGGTGCGCTGCTTGGGCGTGCCGTGGTACATGACAACGGGTATTGACGGAACCCAGTGATGGAACTCGTCGAGCCAGTTGGACAGCGTGCTCAAGGGGGCGACAATGAGGTGCGGCCCAAGGTAGTTCTCCTGCTCCCGGAGCAGCGCAATGAGGGATATCGTCTGGACGGTTTTGCCTGGTGCTTGTCAGTCATCGCATCCTCAGTCAGGAGTAATCGCCATACCCAATCCCATCTCATCAGCCAGAATTCCACTCATGCCCTGGATGCAGATTTCGTACATCCACGTCAGCCCCTCCAGCTGGTAGTCCCTCATGGTCCCGCCGACCAAGCACTTTGGTTGCTTCGCCATGGTGAGGTCGTGTTCGCCTATCACCTTCCCGTCCAGACTAGTGCCGACGCGCCCCAGGACCTTCGTCTTGTTGGTGAGGATGCTACTGAAAGCAGCGCTCTGGGCGAGGAGCTGGTCCAGGTCCTTAGCCTTAGCTTCGCGCTCCTCCTTGCTAAGCACGCGCTTCTTCCACTTCTTCTTGCGCTTCTCCTCGGCCTTCTCGTTATCTGCCCGGGCCTTCTCCTCTTCGGCCGCGAGGATCTGTTCCTCCCTTAGCCTGGTGTAGCTCATCTTGGGCTTGTCCACGGTGATGCTCGTGGGAGAGGCAGGTGGTGGAGAAGAAAGTGCACTAGTTGGGAGTTGCGAAGGCGAACTAGCAGAGTCGCTGTCGGACGGAGAAGCGTAAGGCATTGCGGGAGATGAGCAACAGGCCGGACAGGATCACGACAGGTGAAGAGAATGGAAGCGTGAAAAGAAACGAAAGGACGTGATTTCGAGTCTACACGATAATTGACGTTCGGTAGTCCCAGTACACGACAATGTGCGAGGGATAAAACATCCGTTGTTTTTTGAAAAGGTAACCTGTGTGAGAGATTGGAAGAGAGGCGACAAGTCGAGGGCGCGCAATTACGCGTTTGCGATCGCCACCACCCTCAAAAACGCGTCGAGGACCCGCGCGCTGTCACGAGGAACTTTCCATTTAACAGGGTCCATTGGCCCCACATTTCTTCGTGAACAGCGCCCCCCACCCCCTGGTCCCTCGTTCTGAGTCAAACCTGTGTGCCCCGCCTTTTGGTGTCAAAACTGTTCCAAAGTTTCACCCCACCATCACACGACAAGCCAAGCTACCGGCAGCCGAAGACCTCTCTTCACTTCGATATTCTCCAGTCTTCGGCATCGGGCCCAATCCGCCAAGCTGTTCTCCCTCCGAGCCGCCGCACGCTCAGCAGCAGCCCTGCGAAGCGTCTCTCCCTTCCGCCCAGTGTCGACCCGGCCGCTCAATCCAATCTCGCTGTCCAACCTGCGCATCATGGCTGCCCTCGACGCCCAAAAGTACACTCCCGCCGAGGAGTCCGAGATCCAGTCTTGGGTCGACGAGGCTACCACGCTCAAGGCGGCCGCCTCGGATACGCTCCTCGACACGCTCAACGCTGACCTCGCCTCTCGCACCACCGCGCTCGGCACCAAGCCCAGCAAGGCCGACGTCGCCCTGTACGAGTCGCTCGCCCCGCTCGTCAAGGCCTGGACCCCCGAGCAGCGCACCGGCGAGCAGGGCCGGCCCAACATTGTGCGCCTGGTCGACTTTGTCCAGAACAGCCCGCTGTTTGGTCTCGGCGTGGCCGACGCCGACAAGGTGCAGGTCGATGCCGACGAGATCCTCTACGTCAAGCCCCCCGTCGACGCCAAGGCCGAGAAGGAGCGTCTAAAGAAGGAGAAGGCCGCCGCCGCTGCTGCTGCTGCCGCCGGTGGAGACAAGACGCTCGTGGACCGGACAAAGGAGGCCGCCGCTGCCGTGTCAGACAAAGCCGCCGGGGCCAAGGACAAGGCCGTCGAGGCCGTCGCCGGCGAGGGCGGCAAGCAGAAGCAGAAGAAGGAGAAGAAGGAGCGGGCGCCCAAGCAGCCGGCGCCCCCGCCGGCGCCCGCCGTCATGTCCCCCTGCCTGATCGACCTGCGCGTGGGCCATATCCTCAAGGCGATCAAGCACCCCGAGGCCGACTCGCTGTACGTGTCGACCATCGCCATGGGCGACGCGCCGGGCACCGAGGACACGTCGGAGCACGAGGGGCAGGTGGTGCGGACCGTCTGCTCCGGGCTCAACGGGCTGGTGCCGCTCGAGGAGATGCAGGGCCGCAGGGTGGTGGTGGTGGCCAACCTCAAGCCGGTCAAGATGCGCGGCATCAAGTCGTGCGCCATGGTGCTGGCCGCGTCGCCCAAGCCCAAGGAGGGCGTCGAGGACGACCACAAGGGCCCCGTCGAGCTGGTCAACCCGCCGGCCGACGCCAAGGCCGGCGAGCGCGTCTACTTTGAGGGCTGGCAGGGCGAACCGGAGAAGGTGCTCAACCCCAAGAAGAAAATCTGGGAGACTTTCCAGCCGGGCTTCACGACCACGAACGCGCTCGAGGTGGCGTTTGATGTTGGGGTCGTCGAGGCACTGGAGGGCAAGACGGGGCTGGGCAAGCTGGTGACGGCGAGCGGAGGAGTGTGCAAAGTGGCCAGTCTGAAAGACGCCCAAGTGCGGTAAAATTGTCTCGAGGTGTCATATGGAAAAGATACCAAGGGTACGACATGTCCACCAGAGAACTGATTGGTCAGATGTCAAGACAAAATAAACACTTCATTCACCATGCTGCTGAAGCCAACGAACTTGAGACCGAGCCACTCTTTTTTTCGTCCCCGACTCGACTCCTCCTCCTCCCCCGTCTCCTACACACCCCTTAGTAAGTTGGCCTCACAATGCTAGCAGACGTCGTCTTGCACCCAGTGGTGACAGTGTATGTCTCGGTGGGGACGACGCAGCCCGTAGGGCAGGTCGGGCAGGGGGCCTTTGTGGTCACGGTCTGTGTCGGCGTGCGCGGGCAGCAGTCGGTGCTGGCGAGCGAAGAAACAGAGATACAGACGTCAGCACACGCTATCTCACTCTCGGTCACGTATTACAAGGGAGCCGTGTACTACATACCTGCAGGGAATCGACGTGGTCGTGATCTTGATGTACGGCGGGCAGATGATCCTGGTGGGTTCGCACTTGATCGCCGGGCAGATTCCTGGTAACACAAGAACAGTTAGGTTTTGGTAGTTTAGTATGGTTTAGTTCTCTGAGTAGATGGTCTGAGCAACAACGTACTGGGAATTACGGTGGTGGTGGTCGTGGCCGTGTAGCAGGTCGTGGTCTTGTAGTACTCAAGGCAGGTCGAGGGGGGACGGGGTCCTATGGTCACGATGGGGGAGCCGTCCTGGGGGGCTGGCGCTGCTGAGCTGGTGGTGAGGAGAAGGGAGGTGTTAGTTGGGCCTTCGGGTGAACGTGTGATGCTAAATTCTTTGAAGTGGTAGTGATGAGAAGCTTACCAGATGCCCGCCAGCATGCCCAGGAACAGGAGCTGATTGTTTGCGATGGAAAGTTGCATCTTGTCTGGCGGTTCTATGGCAGTGTAAGCTCGAAATGACCGGAGTCTGGCTTGATCAACTTGAGACCTGTTTAGATTTCAGAAGTATCCTTCCGTGGTGTTGGTTGGTTGTCTAATTTAGGGGGTTCCGGCTCCTAAATACCCTCCCCTGACTACCTACATGCTTGGAAAACTCCCTCTTTCTCCTCCTCCTCCTCCTCCTCCTCCTCGCTGAGCCATGCTCCATTTTCCAGCTACCGTTCCATCTTATCACAAGTCCCCCTCCGCTATTTTCTCTTGTCTTGATACTTGGCATCAGAGGTTGTGTGTCGGTGTGGTTGCAGTCTTAGAGCCGAGGACCCTTGGAGCCAGTCAGGGAGGCTCTCGCCCAGACCGATACTGCAGGGCGAAGGAGAGCCAGCTTCCGGCTCGACAAAAGTGTACTCCGACCTCGGTTCTCCCCCAATTTGAATGCCATCTTCCAAGCCTCAACTCTCTCTTGTCGCCAGCCGGACAGTTCATCCATCCGTCTTACTCCGAGGTTGGCTCTGAGAGGGCGTGAAGGCACTCGCAAGTATCCTCCGAGAACAAAAATAGCATCAGCCCCCTTGCCGGGAACCCGGGTTGACATCAGCCTACTGTGTAGCCATTCATCAGCGTCCCATCCGCTACTATATCCTGATTACACAGTAGCGTCCCCTGACGGAGCGGCTGAATTCCACCAGCCAAGCTTGCCCGCTCCCTCCTCAGCTGCCCATGTCGTCCAGATAAACAAACTGGAGATAATGTGGGTTTGCGGGGAATCCTTGCGTCCTTGCATGCGATGCTCCCTCCATCACCCCCAAGAGCGGCATCGGCAGCGGCAGTGGCAGCGGGGGACAAATTGGCAAGGGTGCTAGTAAGAAGCGTGATGAAGAAATGGGACACACCAAATCAAGCCTTCAACCGCTCTGCTCCATTGCCATCATACAAGAAATCTAGGGGTGATGAACACCCGCATCTAGGTTGGTACGTACAATACAACACCGTCAACCATCCTTCACGTGTAGCATACAAACATACATTCCCCAACAAATTAGCCGCCTTTGATCGCAAACGCCATGCCACCGAGCCAAAAAGAACGCCACAAACGCAACCGGGGAGAATGCACTTTTTGATGATGGTACAATCCGAGACGACGACAACCGCTCCACCACCGCCAGGACTAGACCGCGCTCAAGAGAAGAAATACTTGCTCTCCTTGAGCTTAGTCACGTCCAGGCTTCCCTTCTTGGGGATATCGGGAAACGTGAGCGGCAGCCACAGCGAAACCTGGTGAACCCGCGTCTTGGGCGGCTTGTCGGCTGTGTGCATCGACTGAGCAAAGTAGTTTGTGCCTGCGCGCTCATTGAGCGCTACCCCGAAGCTCTCGGCCATCTCCCGGAATTTCCTGTCCTTCTCGTCGTATGCAAGCTTTGCGAAGTTTACTGATGCCGCATTCGCGTCCAATTCGCCATCAGCGCCTTCCGCCGCCTCCAGGGGGTCCTCGGCCTCGGCAGCCGCAGCATCGACTTCCCCGTCGTCTTCCTCTGCCGCCGACACCGCCGGCTCGACCTCAGGCACCACCATGTCGGGTGTGGCGAGCGCTTCAAAGATGCTGGCCGGCGTTACCATCTCCCTCCCTTGCCGGACCTCCTCGGGATCGATGGAGCGGAGGAGCTCCTGCCGGCGCCTCTCCTGCAACAGCTCTTCTTTGATGTTCCAGCGGTGGTTTTTTCGGTGCGCTAAGATCTTCTGTCCCACCTCCGTGGACGCGTTCAATTTGGCCCGGTAGATGGACCCACGGTACCGCGCCTCAAACTCGGACTTGAGCCGGCCAATGACATCCTCCTGGTGAATCCGGATGAACGATCCCCGGATCACGGCATTCATGGCGTCCACGTCGGCGGCGTGCGTCCAGAACGAGTCGTGGACGGCGGCAAAGGTGAGGCCGATTTCGTGGCATTCCAGGGCCGAGAGCATCATGTGGCTCGCGTCGAGCGAGTGGATGAAATTGGGGGGGAACGCCTGCAGCTGCTTCCTCCGGTTCACCGGGTCGTCCCGGTCCGCCGTGGTCAGTGCCAGGTTCTGAAGGCAGGTCGAGATGAGCCGGGTGCTGCTCTTCCTGTACGGCTGGACCACGGGCATCCGTAGAGGTGTTGTCCAGACGAGCGTATTTCGGAATTGCGCGATGAACTCCTCCTCGCCTCCCCTCGGAACCTTCTTCTTGAGCACGGGCTCGCCGGAAGCCTCGGCAAGCCGATCTAGCTGTTCCGGCGTCATGGCCCGACACACACGGCTGCCAATCTCGCCGAGCCAATGCTGAATGTCGTGAGCGCCGCGGAACATGGTCGACAGCGCCAGGAAGATCTTGGAGGCAACATAAGAGGCGAGCACGGTGGAGCTGACGCCCGTTTCCTCCTCAATGTTCGGATACAGCGCATCGATCTGCTTGTGTACCTGCTTCTTCGCGCCGACGAATGTGACACCGTAGACGTTGGTCATGACCGTCTGCTTGACAACTTTTCTGGTGATCTTGCCGTCTATGGCCCCAGCGAAATCGTTGCCATTCTCAATGTCTTTGCGGATGTTCTCTTGGACCAGCTGCGCAACGGCCGAGTAAACGTCAGAAGGGCGCTCTCCGGGCAGGAGATTCACCTGCTGCGCGCCCCACGTGTCACCGCCGAGAGCAGCGTAGTGCTGCAAACCGTTGCAGGTGCCATCCTGGTGAACTGGTAGGTGGGAGACAAAAGTAGCGGGGTCCGGAGAGGAGAGGGCGGCCTTCAGCTCTAAGCATGTTGCAAGACACTGCCACGGGTCCTCGGCCTGCAGCCACCACCGATTCCCAGTGAGCGGGTTCTCAGCCGAGTCGAGTATGTTCTCCATGTTCTTGGTGGCAAAGTCCTCGCGCTCCTTAAGGCTCGCCTTGTCAAAACCATAGACGTTGGAGAGGTGGACCTTCAGCCAGCGCAGCCCCGACTGTCCAAGAGGTTTGCCCTTGGCGAAGATCAACAAGCCACGCATGTGGTCGGCGCCCATGTGGTTCATGTAGGTCGGCAGCGGGTATGCGCGCCCGCGGAAGTCGAGATTGTGAGGGAAGTAAAATGTTTGATCACGGAAGGCCCTGGCGATCTCGAGTTGGAAGTTCATGAAGCACCGCACAGAGTGCAGCCCAGACTTTTCGTTCTCGGCCACCTTGACGGCCCTTAGCCACAGGCGCTTCTTCATCGGATCGTCGGTCGAATCTGGCTCCGGAGGGATCGGGATCTTGGGGTCTAGCGATGGCAAATTGGCGAATTCCTCTCCCGTGTTCCATGCCTCGAGCATCACGTCGAAAACAGGGCGGTTGACCCTCCAGGCTGTTTTGCCGAGCACATCAAGCCCCTTCATCATCTGCTCCATGTCTCCCCGTTCGATGGCAGCTTCAGCGTAAATGCGCTGATCCTTTTCGTGGTTCTTCAGGCGGATGAGATTGCTGGGCGTGCTGAGGAAGCCACCCTTGTCGAACTTGGTCCACGGCACGGGTTCGACAAGCATGGGCAGATGGCGGGCCAGAACTTCCCCTCTCGGCTCCCGCTTCATCAGCTCCACCAACGTACGGTTCGGCAGAATCATGCCAACTCTCCTCCCTTTCTTGAACTGCACGTTGCGGGTGAAAGCCGGCTGCGCCTGTGCCACCCTTTCTTTCGTGTCTGGATGCTCCCGGTAGACAACGACTCTGGCAGTGTCGAGCAGTGCTCCGAGCAACACGGCGCCGACCTTTGCCTTGATCGCCAGCGGCCAGCGAGACTCCAAGGACGAGGATTGGCTGTCCAGCGCCGAGTTTTGCGCAGTGGTCGTGCTGGTGGTAGCTGCCGAGAGCCCGCTGCCGGCAGGCCCCTGTGACGTTTCCAGTGACTGTTTGGACGCAGAGTCGTTAACGCGCATCAGGTGGCGAGCGTTCTGCTGTTTGCGAACCTTGGATCTTGCGTGCGGCAGATTGTTCGCAAGGCTCTGTGCGCGGATGTCCTCTTCAGCGATCTTGGCCAACTGCTGGACCATGTTGGCGACCGGAACGCCTTTGTCGGCGCCGTGCATGGCGATGATGCCGAGAGCGGAGAGGATGGTGACGGCAGCGAGTCGGTTCGGGGGTGACTGTAACAGATGGGGCCCGTACAAGCATCGATCCAGGTCCTCGAGTGACTTTTTGGACGCCTTTTCAGACGCCTCGACTTTGGCTTGCTCCTGCGCAAGCCGCGCCTCCAGCGCCAGTTGCCAATCATACAGCTTCGAGTTGAGCGACGGGGTCGAAAGCTGGCTATTAAGCCCCATCTTCATCAAGCTTTCGTTTTCGTCTCGCCACCGGGCAATGGCAGCCTCCACGCAGTCCCTTTCCAGCTTGGCTTGCACCTCGTGCCGTTGTGCAGTAGGGAGCGATGTGATGTCCAGGCCATCCGGAAGCTGGGAGAACAGCGAGAGTGTCGATTTGAGTGACTTGAGGCCCATGCCCTTCTGCGGTGTACCGCGGACATCGGGCACGCCGGTCGGGGATTCCGCCTGCACGCTTCGATCGCCAGAGTCGGAGGGGAAGGGCTCATCCTCGTGGGCAGCAGCCTCGGCATCCTCGGCACCTAATTCGGCCTCGGGCACGTAATAGGCTGGACAAATCTCAGCAATTGTCGATAGGTCTTCACTTGTCAAGACGTCTCCCAGGTCCAAGGGCTCTGTGGCACTCTGCTGGGGCATCATGCTCATGTAGCGGTCGACCCGAGCTTTCAGCGTAGTGCCCGCCGATGTGAGGAGGGTCGTCTTAAGCATGTAAGCGATGGTGATTGGGGTAATCGGCAGTCGTCCCCGGATGTGCAGTTCGAACCACTTGTGAACATCTTCGGCTTTCTTTTTGTCCAGCTCTGCCTCGAGTTGAGCGACGCGCCCCTGCAGATACTGGTTGTGGAGCTCCATGGCTTGGTGAGGCTCCAGGGTCTGTAACTTCTCGAAACGCTTTAGGACCAGGGCGGCGCGATCCAGTCTGTTGACCTGCACACAAGCCTGGAACAGCGACAGCATCTCATCGAGATCCCCAGGGATCCCGAGCTGGTTGATGCGTAGCCTGGGCGGATATGCTTTTTGTTCGTTGAGAATCAATGGGTCGCTGAAGGCTTTGAATGGCCTCAGCGCGTGAATTGGTGGTTGTGACTCCTGGGGCTGGTACGGGGAAGCCAAGTGGCTTGGGAGGCCTTGGAACGGCACATCGTCGCCGAGCCGGTAATCTTCCAGTGCCGTGGCGAGGTTGCGCTCGAAGCCAACCAAGGCGCGAAATGACTTCTTCTTCCACTGGCGCGAATCTATTCCGGTCGTGAGGACCCGCCGGTTCTCGGTGACAGGCCAAGGGAGATGGGCGCAACATCTAGACGAAAGCCGGAGCGGGGTGGACGATGCGAAGAGGTGTCGCATGGGGAGCGGTTGTCGCGCGGCACCCGGGCGGACGAGCATTGCGAGGTGGGGGGAGAGGAGGAAGGGCCTCTGTAGCACGCGCCGTATCTTCGACTCGCCGCTTCGAGGGTATGTACAGTGAGGGAGAGGCGGGCTTCAACAGAAGCAGCGGGAACTGCTGAGCCGGACCGGAGCGGTGATCAATTCATTAAACGGAATAGTAATGGTGGTAAAACAGAAAAGGAGAGTCGGCGGGCTCTGATAGAGAAGGAAGGCTGCTGTCACCTTGCCGGGGATGGGGGACGGTACATTCGACGTGGACGAGGATGGCAAGATGGACAGTCGTCGGAACGAAACTTCGGTCAAAAGATTTCAGCAACTCAAGGTTTGAAAGAAAAAAAATGGCCTTCCAGATCCCAGCCAGCTGCCAGGGGCTTCGCGTCGAAAAAATCACCCCCTGGCAGGCGCGTTTCATTGGAGAATCGATCGGGACCCCACTCTAATTGTTGGTCCCGGGCTTGCTCAAGTTCTGCGGACCCGCAGCGGGTGGCTGCCAAAGGTAAAACTGCCACAGGCCTGTGCGTCCAGAAGTTTGGTTGCAGCAATGGAAACTTGAAAATCCGAATTGCTCCCAACTTTGCCTGGACGCGTCGCCTCGATCCCCCGTGTTCAACTCCAGTCCTGTAGCATCCTGCCTCTTCGCCAGGCATGTCTGTTGCGTCAATGGCCCCTGCTTCTGCGCTGCGGGCTGTTCGCTGCTCGGCCTGCAGCTTCTCGGCGCTGCGGCTGTTCATTGGCAACATCTCAGAAGCCCAGGCCCGTGTGCCCATGGCCATCTCGAAAAGCAGACGTTTCGCCCCGACCGCCGCCGCGTCTTTCTCGACTTTCCGGCCTAGCCCGCGTCGGTTTGGCAGCCCCGCGCTCGAAGAAAGCGCAAAGCAGCCGCGCAACGACGACGATCAAGAAGCCGGCACATCCTCCCAGACCACCTCGTCCGATGTACCCTGGTATCTCCAGGTCGAGCCGCCGAGGCACCCGACGCTGCTGCACGAACCGGCCCCGCTGCCAGACATCCCCGATGGCTCGCCCAAGGTGATGGAGCCGGTCCTCAAATATGTGGCCGACGAGCTGGGCTTGGACGACCTGTCGCTGCTCGACCTGCGCGAGATGGACCCGCCGCCGGCGCTGGGCCCGGACCTGCTGATGCTCTTCGGGACCGCCCGCAGCGAGCGGCATCTCCACGTCTCGGCGGATCGCCTTGTCCGATGGCTGCGCGGCCGCGGCATCGCGGCCCCGGCGGACGGCTTGCTTGGGCGGAACGAGCTCAAGATCAAGCTCCGACGTCTTGCCCGCAAGGCGAAGCTGCTCGGGACCTCCGGGGTCATGCGCGGCGGAGACGACGGCATCAGCACGGGGTGGGTGTGCGTCAATCTCGGCTTGGTTGGGGGGTCGCATCAAGAGGTGGAGATGGTGGATGAGCAAGGCAGGCAGATGGGGTTTGGTGTGCCGCGGACGGGGAGCACCATTGTGGTGCAGTTGCTTACGGAATCCCGGAGAGCTGATTTGGATTTGGAGGGGTTCTGGAAAGACATGCTGCAGCAGAGCCGGTCGAAGGCAGGGTCATTGAGGCCCACTGGCAGTTCGAAAGCAGCCCGTCTCAACTCGCCATCACCAGCCAGGCCAAGGCATGACTAGCGCAACTTTTGGCTGCGAAACACCGAGTCACCCGCCATCTTCGGGGTCTGATATCTATGCATCGCAAGAGGATGTTGGAGACACACAAACTGCCAGCGTCCCCCCGAATCAGGCCAATGTTCAAGCCACTCTGCACTTCTGAACGCGGTTTACTATTACTGTCGACGCCGTGCTGTCCATCATCGGTGTCTCGTTTGTCTGCAGCTAGCGAGTGGCAGCTGAGAGCAGTAATACGTCCCATGCCGGCATCAATCATCTTTGCCGAGTCGACCGCCTCGGTCCTTCGGAATCTCTGTGGGCTTCTAGCTTGGCACGTGCCATAGTCCAGGGGGCATTTGCGCCTAGGACAGCTACTAGACACGCGATAACCTGCTTTTCGACGGTGTCACCGCGAGGTGACTCATGGCGCCCCCCAACTCTGGTAAACGAGTCTGTCGGTGCGGTTTGAGCAACGGAAGTAGTGTTGCAACTGGGTCAGGACATGATGACCGGACGGCGGCGTTCATACAATCTTGTTCGGACTGTACATTGAGAGAGCCCGGTGAAGACGGTGGGCTTATACTCGGATTATAATCATAGTGTATCCACGTCTCAATAAACATCACAGGGCCGCCATGGACGCGAAAGGCCCAATCCAAATGCCGCCGGTCGGGATATGTCCCTATCAATCGGATGCAAAGGCCGCTATAGCCAGCTGTGATTCCCACAAAACACACCAATTCATAATTTCGACGACTCTTTCATAGCCTCCCTCAGCATAGGCGCCACCTGCTTCCGACTATACTGAACCCCCTTCTGCCTCCAACAAACCCTCCACTCCCCTTCTCCCTCCCCCCCTCCATCCAACCCCCCGTCCCCCCACCGCTCCAACCCGAGCGTCTCCCCAAACCTCGTCCCAAACTCCCTCACCACCCGGACCCCCTCAGCATTCAGCCCCCAGACAAGCAATTCCCTCGCAAAGACCCCCCCGGGCCGAGAAACAGTCCCGACAGCAGCGACATCAAGCCGCTGCTCGCGGGCCCACCCCCTCAGCGCGTCCAGGAATTTCCCCTCGTCTCGGTCCCCGACCTCCCGCACGACATAGCCCAGCCCCTGCACGACCGTCGACATGCCCAGCGCGAGCGGGCCCTCGGTCCAGCGCTTGTAGTCTTTGCGCAGGATGTCGCGGTAGGAGAGGTTCTGGATCTGTTCTTTGAGGTCCGTCAGGGTGTTGTAGTATGCTGCGCGGTCGTATTTGTTGTTGCTGTTGTTGTTGTTGTTGTTGTTGTTGTTGTTGTTGTTGTTGTTGTTGTTGTTGTTGTTGTTGTTGTCGTCTATCGTGTCGGTTTGGGGTTGGGGTAGAGGAGATGATGAAGAAGATGCAGGAGGGGAAGGCCCGAGTTTGGACTCGGCGAGCCGGGCGGCGTGCCTGTCCCAGTCGGTCGTCTTGTCCTTGGACCCGAGGTTGCTGGTGTCGACGAGGATGGGAGCAAGGGCGACGCGGGCGAGCTGGCCGTCGCACTCGGCTGCCGGGGTGCCGTCGTCGCAGGGAAGCGGGGAGAGGGCGTCCCAGGTGGGCTGGCAGTGGTCGAGGACCAGGCTCATGCAGCTGCCGCACTTGGCCAAGACGCGCGGCTGGTTGTCGGGGAGGGAGAGCGGGATGGCGCCCTCGTCTTCGTGGTGGTCGATGCAGCCTATGACCTGGTCGGAGAAGCGAGCTGCGAGGTCGCCGGTGAGAGCGTTGTGGTCGACGAGAAGCCAGCGGGTGTCCTGGGGATTCAAGTCGTCTTGGGGGAGATCGGAGAGCGTGATGAGATCGTCGGGCTTGAGGCCGGCTGGGCTGAGAGCTGCTTTGAGCTCCGGGCGGAGGACGAGATCGTGGCGGGGGAGGTTGCAGAGGGGGAGATGCAGGGTGTGAGGCGGGGTGTGAGTGCGGAAGTAGGCGAAGAGCAGGGCTGAACAGAGGGAGTCGAGGTCTGGAGATTGCGTTAGCACCCTGCCTTGGTCTCAAAGCCCAGAAGCCGAGTGGGATGACTTACCTGCCGATTCATTCCCGACAACAAAGGTCAGAGGGCTGGTTCTCTGAGCGGGAGGGGATAAAAGAGCCTTCTTGGTTGTTGTGAGAAACCCCTTCAGGGAGGCGCGAGTGGGAGCCATGGCTGCGGTTTCGGGGATATGCTGTGGTCTCCCAGTCCTTGCTGATTCTTGGCTAAGCCGCGTTGTTTCTCGACGGACTCAGGCCTCAGAGATCGGGATTGCGGCCTCAAGAATGCCTCCAAAACGACCTTCACATTACAAGGGACAAGTCCAGACCTGCACTTCAACGTCATGGCCCAAATGAGGAAATCGGACTCGGTTGGTTGGCTGCAAGGGAGCAACGGTTCTTGGCGCGATAGCGCTGCGGCCGGTGCCGATGCTGGCCGGTACCTATCTCGTTGTCCGACAATTGCCGACAAAGAAAAGAAAAGAAGTGGGCTTTTAACAAACGGAAACTTACTCCGCGCGGACAATCGTCGGACATCTGACGGTTAGGTAAGGTCCCTTATCATGTCCGATCCACCATGTGTCTTCCACCGGGCCGGCTTCGGTCTGTTGTTGACCCCGTGATCCTCATCTCCCCCTGCACAACACCTGACTCACACACGAGTCGACACCTTCCCAACAGTATCGGTGTGTTCCAGCGCAGACTGCACGCCAGAACCGGAACACCCAAAAATACTATAATATCGCCAACTCCTGCACAAACAGTTCTCTGGCCCATGGTATCGGTTCAGTACCCACCATAACCATGCCGCTCCGTCTGGCAATCCTCGAAGCTGACACCCCGGTCTCCGCGTCCAACGCCCGCTACCACGGCTACTTTGGCCTGTTCAGGCACCTGTTCGCCCGCGCCGTCTCTCCCCAGCCCGTGGAATCTGTCCTCGCCCTAACAGGCCACGACGTGGTTCACAACCCCAGCTCGGAATATCCTTCGTTAGACGACGTCGACGCCATCCTCATCACGGGATCCAAGTACAACGCCTTCGACGACGATGAATGGATCACCACCCTGGTCGAGTTTGTGCGCAAGGCCCTGCTGCACGACCGGGTGAAGATTGTGGGTATCTGCTTCGGCCACCAGATCGTTGCCAGGGCGCTGGGCGCCCTGGTATCGCGGAGCGACCACGGGTGGGAGGTCAGCGTGACAGAGACGAGGTTGACCGAGAAGGGGAGGAAGTTGTTTGGCGGCAGGAAGACGTTGGTGAGTTACTCTTTCCCCGTCGATGAGGAGCAGAGGACGGATGGCTAAGACTGCCTCCCCCTTTCCCCCCTCCAGAACATCCAACAGATGCACCGCGACCAGGTCTTTGGTGTTCCCGCGGGCGCAGAACTACTCGCTTCAACTGACAAGTGCCCGAACCATGGCTTCGTCATCCCGAACCGTGTCATCACCGTCCAGGGTCACCCAGAGTTCACCGAGGACGTCATGGGCGAGATTCTCGAGCTGCGCCACGATTCAGGCCTGTTTACCGATCAAACCTACCGGAGCGGTGTCGCTAGGAACGGGGATCACCACGACGGCGTCTTCATGGCCCAGGCGTTCATCAAATTCCTTCAGAATCCATGACACCTGCTTGCAGATGTGGGTGGATTGGGGAAAGGCGCCGGGGGTGGTGCTTGGAGAAGGTAATGTACAAGTACATTATTGGATGTTTTCGGGGCGTACATGTGCTTGAAGACTGGCAGGCTGGTCTGTCAGATGACAGCAGACTACCTCGAACCGCTTACCGATGAGGCGTTGGGCGCTAGCCAGTGTTTATATACCGCAGCAGAATGTCCCGGGCTCACTGCGTGAGTTAACGACCACCATCGACTATGGTCAATGGCGGCCGAGCCTAGTAAAAGGCGACTCCCGTCCGACCAGTAACATGAAGCAGCTCCCGTTGTTGTCCTCCTTCTCCGGCGAAACCCCCTCTCTACCCCACGTTACCCTCTAGTTACAGGGCCTCCACAGGCGCAGCCCGCACGCAGCGCTCAACATAGCTTCACCGCAATACACTCAAACAGCCAGTGAGTTTTGGCAGTTCTTTCTTCCCTCAATGGGAACCTCTCAGGCTCGCGAACGATGGGAAAGGTCGTCCAACGAGCCGATACATTGTGCCAAGCCGACGATCTACGCAGCGCCCCCTGTGACGATCACTCTCCCGTCACCCGGCCATCACCCCCTGATGAGACCCCTTCAAAAAGACGATCGTCAGGTCCCTGCAGCTCTCGCGCCACAAGCCCAGAAGAGGAATCGCGCTGTCTGACCCGATGCACATCACCACTGACTCGCATCATGTCCACATGCGGAACAAGAGACATGTATGGATTGATATTCTTGTGCCCCTGAACGCCAAAGAAATGCACCTTGCCTGGTATCTCCCATGCAACCTCGCCCACCAGCCCGTCCAAGATGCAAGAAACTAACATGGGTATACCGTAGACCTCGCCCCAGTCCAAAAGTAGAAAGAAAAAAAGCCCTGTGTTGCCTAGTCTTGTATGCCAGTGACCCGACCAGAATCAACCCACCTCCTGCCGAACCTCATCCTCAAACTCCACATCATCATCGTCATCATCATCAACAACCTCCCCCCCCCCATCGCCATACACGTAAACATCCCACCACTCCCTCCTCCCCTCACCACCACCCACCATACCCCCCTCCCCACTAGACATGATCCTCCCCCTCCCCCTCGCCCTCTCAACCCTTGCCTCGGCCTCCCTCCTCTCCCTCGCCAGCCGCCCATCAACCAACATCTCCTCCCTCGACCTCCCCACCCCAGCCCTACTACCACTACCACCACCACATCCCTCCCTCCTCCTCCTCCTGCAACCGCCACCCCCCACCCCTCCTCCCCCCACTTTCCAATCGCGAAACCTCCCGCCCTCGCCAAGCCGCCATGGCGTCTCGCGCGCCCCAAATACGCCACAGTCCACGGCGCCCTGCACGCACAGGCTGAGCAGGCTGACGACGAGCAGCCAGCGCGGCGAGTTGGAATTCCTGCTGTCGTCGTCATGGCCCAGCACGTGCGAGACGAAGGGGAAGAGCCAGGTGAAGGCGTAGACGAGCGGGTAGATAAAGAGGGCGCGAAGCTGCCGGAGGGTGGCCTTGCGGTTGGTTTGCTGCTGGGGGTCGGTTAGGGCGGGGGGTCCGGGTTCGGGTTCGTCGGTGGGGTGCATGTAGCGGGGGGGTGGGGAGGGTGAGTTGGCGGTTGCGGTTGCAGTTGCGGTTGCGGCTGTGGGGGGTGGTGGTGGCGGTTTGGTTGCGGGTGGTGGTGGTGGTGGGAGGAGGATTGGGGTGGAGTCTGCGCTGCCGGATGGTGGAGGGGATGGGTTGGTGGTGGCGGTGGTGAGAGCTTGTCGTGATGGTGGCGCCTCGGGGGTTGTGAGGGTGGTGGCTGAGTGGTGCCCGTGAGTGTGTGCCGGCGGCGGCGATATGAGCTCGGGGAAGTTGGGAGCGACCGGGTCGCGAGGTTCGTCTGCTGACAGGCGGGCGTTTCTGGACGACTGGGCCTGTGAGAATCCCGCCCACTCCCACAGGACTGGGTTCCTCGAGCCTGGACCCTCCCTGTTCGTCCAAGAACTAGCCGGCCGCTCCGGTGAGGTCGACGATGAGGGCGTCAGGCAAGCTTTGGCCGCTAGTACGGTATCAGCCTCCGATGTCCGCCGTGAAGATGGCGTAGACGGTATCAGGCCGTTGTAGCAGAGCCGGGGAACTGGTGGGGTGCTGGTCGACGTGTGTGACGGCCACGGGTGCATGGCTTCCGAGAACCGCCTCCCGTAGTCCCCCATTCTCCTCCGAATATAGAAATAAATGAAGGCGTAGATGACGACAATCCCCGCGAAGATCATGTACCGCGGGATCCAGCTGAGTGCCAGCCTCTTCCAACTCCTGTCGGTCCGGAGGTAGCAGAAGTGGCCCGTGTTTTCGTACCCATTGCCCTGGACAAAGGCGAGAGATGCGGCGAGCACGGGATACAGGTAAAAGGCCAAATAGGCAAACCGTCGATACGGGTACAGCCCCGACCTAGGCCGGAAAATGTACATGGCCGAGTGCAGGGCGATCAAGAGAACGGCAACATCAGACGACTCGATACCGACGGCGAGGGTGAAACCGCTGATCTGACAAAAGACCGAGTCGGATGGGATGCTGCCCCAAGCAAAGCTGACGATAGGAAACACCACGAAGACGAGGGATTTGAGGAAGTCGCTTCTGATCAATAATAAGATCAACCTGTCAAGGGTCAGCCAGGAGTTCAATAGAAAGGGTCCCAGGTTGGTACTTGCTCGTGCCGGAAACAGCGTCTCATCTTCACAAACCAGTACATGGCCGAGAGGGTGGCCATAACGCTGAGGGAGGCGATGCTGAGCGAGAGAGCCAGCAAGACCCGGACGTTTTGCTCTGCGCTGCTGACGGGAGAAGAAACATTTCGGACCGCGACCGGCGGCGACATCTCATGTGTGACCGCCCCATTGTAGAGTTGGAGAAGCGACATCATCCACAAAGGCCATGGACGCTCTATGCTGAAAGCCGGCGCAACTTCCACTGAGTGGGCAAGACTACTAGTCCAACGTACAGTACCAATGCTTGCCTATCCTGGGTCGTTGCATGACGGCATCGGAAACGGAGCTATGTAGTAAGCCTATTGGGTCGGTTGGCGGCTGCATGAGCTGGACAGAGTGATCGGGGTATGAGGGAGGGCTCTGTGTTTCGGTCGTGCCGCTCGTCGAGGTGAGCGCAAGAAGGCAGAAGATGGGAAGGGTTTGGCTTGAGGGCGGGACGTAGAGAATGATATGGTTGGGATCGCAGGACACGACAGCAAAGATGTTGGAGCCTGAGCGGGTGAACCAACAAAGCAAGAGGGTCGAGTTTCATCAAACAAGATGAAAAGAAAAGGAGAGAGCCGTGATGAGTAGGTGCATCATGGGTGTAGATCGAAGTGTCGGCTGCCGAGGTTGGGATCTCGACCGTTGGGCCGTCCTTTTGGGGATCTGCATGATCAGTTGAGATGCCCGTGCAACCCGGGAATGGCTGTCTGTCGAGCGCAACTCGGCACCTGAAAAGCAAAGGCTTGAACATTTCCGGGTCGTGAGACGTGGGAGGTCCGGATGGGGTCTTGCTGTCCACCTCGTGGTTCTGGTTGGTTGTGACCGGTCATGCAGGCGCCAACGGAGGCAATAAGCACATCCGTGGGCCGAGGCGCGGATGAGAGCGAGATTGCAGCCACGAGGCCGCCCGCAGCAGCACAGCGTGAGGCAGCGTCATCAAGATGCGCATATCCGTAACAAGTCGTCCGAAAGGAATGCTCGCTCATCCAGTTGTCTCCTGCGCAGTCCAACTCAGCCTGTAGACGCAAACCAAACGGGTCACGACGAAGGAAAGTAGGCAGGTAGCACGTCCGCAGGAGGCCTGCGTCGTCAGCTGCGATGGATTTAACGTTAGTTAACGTGATTGCGAGAGGCCACTGCCCGCTCGAGGAACAGCCACCAGCTGACAGACGGGAGCCAGCCGCCCGAGTCGACAGTCATCAGCCATCCCGCGCATGATGTGGAACTCGTGCGTCAGCTGTCCCGTCCCAGCTCTCCGGGAATGGCATCGCTGGTTTGGATTTGATGTCGACTAGCGCCGAGATGGCGTCGGAGGCTCAACAATATTGGATGGGGGTCATCCGTGCATTACTGCTGGCTGTCTTGAAATAGGGAGGGCTAGCGAGCGGTTGACGCGCCCCTGTTTCCGTGTCTGGACATTTCTGCCAGTGATTGAGTGCAGGCTCTGGGAGAGAAAAGTCAAAAGTCCGACGAGTCATGGCCCGGGTTTAACCCGATCCCTTGCATTTGTGGGGATAGTCTGTGCACACGGAACGGATCGGGCCAGTAATAAGCGAAGGCATCTGCCTATGTGGGGCATCAGCCAGCCTGGCTGCGCTGGCAACCTCGCAAGATCCAGGTGATGTTTGGCCCTCACGTCCCAGTATTGAAGTTATTAGTTGGTAGGTAAGATATCGTCAAACGAGCCGTCTCAGACTGTTGTCGTGGAACCAACCACCTTTATCTTTGATGAATACCGTCATCCGGCCATCAAGGTGGGCTTCTCTTTACCGATAGGCCCCCCTTACCCCATTGCCGTCTCACAATCCCGGCGGTGTGGTTCAACTGCCTCGGGTACGGAGTAACCAAGATCGATTGGATCAGGATGCGACTTTGTCGAGCCTTGGTATTTATGTAATAATTGGGCCCCTTCAGTAAAACGCTCAGATCCATCTAGTTCCGCTACGCCATAGCCAACCCTATCCGGTGGAATTGCGCCAGAAAATGCAAATTGCCATGCTGCCAGAAAGCCATCTACCCAAGCAGGTTGATGTATGGCTCAGGCCATCGGCCCCATACCATCGGCCTGTTCCCTAACCGGCCGCTGACCGGGGATAAGATCTTGAGTCGCCGCCTGTCTTCGTCCACGTCGGCGATGGCCACAAACCCCATGACGGGTGCCTGTCGAATCGTCTCGGGTGGATCGTTCACCGAGGCATTCATGACGGCAAGCGTCCAATGAGACATTTCCGCTGAGACCTCCGCCGCTTCGAGAGTTGGCTGATTGCCGTAGTGATCCGAGTCTAGCCCATTGTTAGTCAGGGCTGACAGTGGACGAGACTGAGACCGAGACCTCACTCACCATCAGGCGCTTTGTAGATGGCCACGTCGTCGAAGCCAACCGACTGCGTGAACGGGCTCAGTGTCCTCTTTGCATCACCGAAGAAGTACTCCTTGATCGCTGCTTCCCGAGCAAATTTCAGAAACTCCCTGTCCCGTTCCGCCACCCCTTCCGATTTGTCGAGCAGGATGAAGGTAACGGGTTCCCCATGTGCCGTCCGCTCGTTCCCCAGGCGGCGCTGCAGCTCATCATGCAGGCTTGCCGAGCCGAGGACAACCACAATATTAACTGTTGCCAGTTAATAACCATCGTCCAATGACCCTCTGACTCCCGCCAGTGACTCACCTGCAAACTCAGCCACAACATGGACCAAGTTCTCCATATCCGCCTTCGCCACGGTCGCCGCCGGTGTATCCAGCACCAACCCCGTTTCCCTCACCATCTCGTCAGCCGCAAACTTGGCCCTGACCGAGCTGCCCAGCTTGCTCACCAAGTCCCTCCACAGCGGCACGTCCTCCTCGGCCCTCTCCCGCCCGAGATAGTACACCATCGGCAGTTTCACTGGCACGGCGCTGGGCCCGCTGCTGGGTGTGCCGTTGACCCCGAACCCGCCGGCCGGGTCCTCGACGTCCATCACCGTCCCAAACACGGCCGCGCTTACCGTCCCCGGCAGCGCGAGAATGCCCTCCCCCGGATCCACGCTCGCCACGAGCGGCTGCCCGCCCGCCCTCGTCGCGAGCGCCGCCAGCGTCCTCGCAACGCTCGTCTTGCCGCTGCCCTTTTCCCCGCAGACCATCACCCTCGGCCCCGCTGGTCCCGCTCCATTATTATTATTATTATCATGATTGTTAATCCAATGTGTATTCTCCTGACCCCTCTCCCTTGAAGCCGCCGCCGCCGCCGCCCTCAGCTCCTGCAGCGCAAAGTGCAGGTTCAGCACCATGAGCTGCGGCGAGTCCTCGGGCGCCGCGTACTGCGCGACGCGATCGGCCACGTCGCCCGTCACCTCGAGCGTCGCGCCCGTGTAGGTGAGCAGCTTGGACTGGGTGTTGCGCGGGAAGGTGTAGGCGCGGTTGAGGGCCAGCTCGGTGCCGTCGCGCTCGGCCGTGCCCGAGGTCAGCCGGACGGTGGCGCCCGAGGCGGCGGCGGCGTTGGTCGTTGACGACGAGCTGCTGCTGCTGCTATTGCTGCTGCTGCGGGGCACGTGGAAGCGCCATTCCCAGAAGGGGCGGAGGGCTATTGTGCGGGTCGTCGAGGTTGTGGGTTGCTGTGGAGGTAGGAGGAGGCACGGGTTGTTAGCTGGGGTTTGAAACTGGCGTTGTGCGGGTTCGAATGGTAGCGGAAAAGAGGAAGCTTGGAAGGGTATAGGCTCGTACCTGAGGAGCTATCTGCCCGAGGCCGGGAATGGACATTTTGAACTGCAAATACTCATGGAAATCGGTGGTGGAAGGGAAACGGAAGCTGGAGCAGCTCAAGCTTGATGCTTCGAAGATCTAAGCATTGCGGCAGGCAAGGGTGGGGCAGGAAATTGAAGAAATGTGGGTCTACTTGGCAACAATAGTCCCATGTGTAAGGTACAATACAGGTATGCACGCGAGACATGGCACGCATTTCAGGGTGACAGACTTCTATTCCGCAACATGGAATAACCTTCCAGTGACCAGTGGTCCAAGAGCAAGGCACATCTGATTTGCAGAAGATCTAACTGTAATCTGTCTAATGGAAAAGCAAACAAACGCGGTGGGGCCGGGGGAGGGGAAGACTGAGGAAAGTCATCGCGATGCCCTTTCTATCACAGTAAGCTCTCCCCCAAATGAATGAATCATCATAACGACATTGTCTCGTTACCACAGTGCACGAAAATACCGCGCCCCATGGGAAACACCTCTCCATCTATCCATCCTTCACCGAGCCAGCTCTTCAAAAATCTTTATCAGGCTCCGAACACCGAGCAGGCTGTTCTCATCGGGCCCCTGGCCAGGCACCCACTGGGCATGTGCAAAGTCGATGAGCTTGAGGGAATATATCCTCGGCAGCGCGGACAGCTCGGCACCTTCGTCTTGGTCACTGCCGGCCGCAACACCTCCCATGACGTCGACCACCTTGACGTCGCCTTCAATGACACCAGAGACCACCTGCGCCTCGAGCTCGGCGACCTTCTCCTGCGCGATGTCGAGCTCCCTGTCTTTCTCCTCCATCTCGGAAGCGAGCGCATTGTTTCGCGCGATGGCTTCCCGCAGCGCCTCGCCGTCGCCCTCGAAAGTGAATAGCAGACTGGCAGAGTACATGCGCGTCTCCGAGTTGGCCAGCACGTGCTCGACCCGCCGGAGTTCTTCCAAAAACGCCTGGGCGACCGCTCGCCCGAGTTCCTTGTCGATACCGGCCGGCTTGTTGAAGATGAACTTGGCGATTTCCGACACGACGTTGTCCTTGTTGACCTTGAACCTGCCATAGTCTTTGCTATAAACCATGAAGTCTTCCGGGTCGAGGTCCTCCGGGTTCTCGGAGCCCTTGTACACGCGCATGCCCGCGATGCGGAAACCGTGCGACCCGTTGGTGGTCGCCTTGGTGATCTCCTCGAACCGCTTGCGCTTCTCCATGGGCGCGTCGTCGGCCCACAGCCGCCGGCCGAGCTTCGCGTCCAGGATGTTGGGCTTCTTGAAGCCGTACGTGCTGTTTCCGAGAACCACCGACGACTTTGTTGCGATCTTTCGGATCTTGTCCGGCTTCGGCTCGATGTCGACTGGCCCGTCAGCTGGTTCAGCTGCGGCCTCCTTTACCGCTAGCACCGCCTGTTCCTTCAGCCCCTCGCTAAGGTGTTCGGCAACGGCGGGAAGCTGCTCGTTCAGGGCGCTGACATCGGTCGCGTCGTTGAGGGCAAGGGTCCCGAGGTAGACGGGCATGAGCGCAGCAAAGTCCGGGTGGTCCCGGAAGGCTTTCTCGTAGAAGTCGATCTCCTGCTGCACGCAGGGCTTGATGAAGAGCTCGCCAGTGGCGTCGGACAGTGCCCCGTCACTGTGGAAGGGAGTCAGCGTCGAGATTCAACTCATGGTATGCTGTGGAAGGGCGCATACTGTCCTGCGACCGTGTGGTCACAAGGCTGAAGGTCAGCATGGTTGGGAAGTTCTCGGATACCGGCCATTTCGTCCAACGAGCTTCTGGGCGTGAATGGTAAGCGGTTTTGTTGCGGCAGAGGTGATGCGTAGCTTGCCAATACTGCCCGCGGGGTGGCTCAAGGGTCGTTACTTAAAGAGGGTGGTCGAGGCTGGAGCGTGTCAACCGTGGCATCCGCAATGGCGCACAAAAATCCGAGTCAGGCTGACGAAAGGATGTTAGCTATAGGATGAAACAGGAGGAGGACCTGTCTCCTGGCGGGAAACCACCTCACGGCATTGGGCAGTGGGCACAGCGAGGCGCCAACGCGGCCGCCGAGCTCAGACGAAGTCTCGCCTTCAAAGATGGCGGGGTTCCTGGGCTGTCTCGCATGCTCCCCCTTCCCCCTGCTCAGACGCGGGGCACTTGAACCAACCAGATAAATCAAAATTCTCTTAGCGCGGCGGGAAGCGGGTCCACAAGAAGCCAAGCTGGGCTGTGGGCCCCCCGCCTCATGGGTCCAGCTGGCGTCAACCCACAAAGTCGACCTCAAAGCGACCTGCATGCAGCATGTGTTGCTTCCATCGGCCACAGCCGCACCTGAGGCGCAAGGCAGATTCATGGGCTGACGGCCGTCAACCGCCTTTCTTCCATCGCGCGACACAAGAGGGACATACGGGCTTGTTGGACCCTTCACTAATTATGCCTAGGTAGGTACTCCGTACCACAGGACCAGAGCCAAGGCCGTCCACCGTGGAACGTCCATCAAATGGCACCCTCGTGGCCTTGTACCACCAAACCTCCGGCATACCTCGCAGCCATCTCCTGTTTGGCCTGTCTGGGCTCGCCGACGTCGGGTTTCTTGATATTGACGGGACACGCCACCAGCTCTTGGCGCTGGTGCACTCCCTTTCAGAGTTCCAGGCTCCTTTCCTGGTGCTGAGGTTGTAAGCCGAATTCCATCTGCTGAAGCTCAACATGACACCAGGCTGGCGGACGCAGACAGACATTTGTACAAGCATCGTCCTCACTCCAACCGGGGCGAAATGGATCTGAGCTGAGCTGAGGTGTGTACCGCTTGAAACGAGCCCAATATTTCGACTCCCCCTGCCCAGTTATTTGACGCCCGTCAACCGGATTTGGAAGGTGGGTCGCATCCACCCACCAAGATTTTGCAGGCGGCCTGTGCCATCCTCCCTCAACACCATTCCCATCAACCACCACATCGCATCGCATCACATCGCATCGCGTCGTTCAAACGCATACAAGTCGGCCAAGGTTAAGTTATGAATCACTCAGATCGCGAGGCGTGTCGCCTTTCCATGCCCGCCCTACCCGCCCGCCCTACCAAAGCCGCTGCGACTGTCTGGGAGTTGCAACGCGGTTGTTGTTTTCAGAGGCGCGTCGATGGGCGTCGGTAGTTGCGTCGGCCGGGGTAGGAGGGCCAGGAAGTTGCTGGGCTCGGGAGCCGTGGGCTAGGTTTGGTAGCAGTAGTACCACGAATTGACGACATGGTGATCGCGAAGGCTTGTTGAACGGCTTCATGGCCATGTCGGGTGTAAGGCTTGGTGTTGACGACGGCACAGGTTGCCAGATTTTGGTGTGTAGCTGAGTCGTCGCTCTTGCCTACCTAACCTAGTAATAAGTTGGGGGGGGGGCGTCAAATTACTGGGCTGGGGGAGTCGAAATGCTGAGCTCGGCTTGAAAGGTGATTGCTCGAGCCTCATTCTCTCGCCAGAGTTCGTTTGTCATGCTGGCTGCCGAAGGTGCACTTGTTTGGACGGCCTTAGGCAGGTCTGCTACCTTACTCATTTGAGAGGCAAAAGCACATTCCCGCTTGTCATAGCCAGCTGGTACATGGTGCTATTAGCTATGTTGTTGTGCTGGTGTTTGTGTCGTTTTCCAAACACGCGGTCTGGGATCTAAAGGAGACTTTGATCTCTCCGAGTCTTTCACTCATTCACGTTATTAATGCGGACCTAAATGCCCCTTTCTAACTGAATCATCAGCATACATCCCGGTGGCAAAGGTGGTTTGGACTTGAAGAGTGAGCTTCTCAGGCCAGACTTTCAGAAAGGGGAAGCAGATCAGCTTTGAGCAAGATCAAGATACTGATCTGTCTCAACATGGTTTTCATCCTTTCTTACAACGAGATCTCGATTTACACGGCCTTTATGTTGATTCCCACTTGCCAGTTCGACCAACTGCCTCCGTTTGCTCCTTCTGTTTAGTCATTTCAGTTCCGCAAGCAGTCACCTGGGAATCGGCATTTTCAAGCTTGGAAACCCAGGTCTCGACTTTGCCTTCAAGATTCCTTTTCTTCTCACCAGTCTTTTCCTACTGCTCTCGTTTACTTGCAAAAAAGTCAACAAAATAGAAAGGGAAAAAAGAGTTGCATGCTCTTTCAACCGTCACATTCGTCTGCTTTCATTTGCATTTGCCCCATTTTCAAAATACCAGCGGTGCTTGAGTTTGTGGCTGTTCACTTCGCGAACCTCAAGTTTCTCCCGGCTCTTTAAGCGCAGAGACATCGTCAAGATGACTTCCCCCGCGGATACGGGTCCAACCCGCAGCCCTTTAGAGGAGACGCCTGGGGTCTCACCACCTGCGACTCCTTCTCAGGCTGCTGACATTGGAAGTGTTCGGGTAGAGGACAACAAAAAACAGGACGGCAAGAAGAAGAAACCCAACAAGCGAAGCGCTGGGGCGAAGAAACGGGGCACGGGGTTTGAGGGTATGTCGAGCTTTCGTGACAATGAGGCTTCAACCTCCGTTTGTGTTGCACAGCCGCTTACACATGACAGAGTACTACTGCGACCCGCCCATGACAGCGGCCGAGTACAGCGAGGAGAGAGACGTCATCTACGCCTCCCATCGCCCGTTCGTGGACCGCATCGAGGAGTGCATCCAGCGCTACCGCGCCCGCCGCCGCTTGGGTCCGCAGCGCGACACACTGTTCTCCAGGTACCTCGTTCTGGGTGGAATTGATACCACTGTGAGACAGTTCCAAGGCACTCGGAACATCACGGACGATGTTCTGCAGGATGCAAGCAAAGGAGACGTCAGAGAGATGACGGCCGACGATGTGATCCAGCGCGGCGGAGATGGGAACCGCAACCCGCGCTTCTTCAACCCAAACTTCCCCGAACACTGGGAGGTCGATTTCACTGGCGTTGCGGCGGGTTTTGTGTAAGTCCACCGCGGCCGGCTCAGACTTCTGTCGAGGTTACAACTAACCATGTCCAGGTCCGAGCATCTCCGTAAGATGGTTGGCTCCAACACGGCCGACTACCTCATGGGCGTCGACGTGGTTCTCAACTTCCTCAAGTACGTTGACCGCCACGACGTCTGCCCCGAGTATGCCGACGACGTCAGGAACGCCCAGAAGGTTTGTCGGCGCGCCCTCGAGGAGGTTCCGGTCATTTGGGAATTGCTGGGGCTGCTCCCTGGCCACTTCAACACTGCACTCCGCACTCTGCATGTCAAGGGAGATGATGAGCACTCCTTAGATCTGGACAGCTACTGGGGCCAGACAGTTCCCGAACCCAAGTATGCCAAAATCAGCACTGCAGCTACCCTTTCCATCCTGCTGGGAGCGAAGAACTATCCCACAGACGTTGAGTGGTCTGTCACGGACAAGTCCGAGATGACTTTCGAGGTCCTCGCCATCAGTCACCCTAGCGACGCCGTTCAGGCCAAGTACAAGGCGATCAACCGGCATCTCGCCGACTACCCGGACATCGAGCCGTGCGGCACCATCACCGTCCGCCCAGTCATCGTCCGTGACGGCTGGGATAATTCCGTGACGGCCACCATTCCGCATGAGGTTGACGCCGAGAGCCAGCTCATTGTGGAGGAGGGCACCTTGGAGCTCATGGAGTTGGGCATGAAACTGACCATGGGGGTGTGCACGCTGAGCGTGGGCCTCAAGTTCGTCCGATACGTGAAGGAGATCCGGCCGAGCTTTTACCTCTTCTTGCCACAGGAGCTGATGTTCACGTACAAGGAGCCAGTCCCCAACGATCGCCCGGCGAAGAGCGTTCATGATTTTGATGGCGAGGATGATATGGCTGGGGCTCCGGGGGGTGACGACGATGACTAGGCGTTGGGATTTACTTGGGAAGGTCTCGGGCGTTCTGGGGGCTGGGTTTGGGGCCATGGGGTGCGCTGGGGTTGGGCGCGCGGGGCGGCGTCTTTGCTTCCTGCTTTAGGTTTTTTCTTTGCTTTCTTTCCTTTCGTTTTACCCCCTTTCACTCTCCGCTCTCCCCTCCCCCTCTACGCTTTAGTGATATTTGATCATTTTTTCTTGCGTTGTTTTCGTTTTCTTGGTTCCTTTTCCTTCTTCTTTCCGGTACACGATCTGAGGATCTCATCTTGAGAGAGCACGTGGCTATTCCGTAGTGAGGTAGATAACTCGCTGATTTATCGGGCCTGTGAACGAAGTCGCAGGTGATGCCAACTCGGAGCAGTAGAAGTCGCCCCGGAACAGATATCGGAGTTGTCCACTTTGCACGCTGTCCAACATTTGCCCCATCCTTCGCCATCGAATGCTGGAGTTGGGATTATTAGCTACCTAGGTACCTTAGCAACAAGGCTCTCTCGAAACAAGCGCTGAGTATGGGCATGATCCGAATAAAAAAACCAAACAAAAAAGTCAACAGGTCATCGACATGAAACAGGGGCCATGTACCCATCCCAGCCATGCTCGTACACGCATCATCCCGTTGTCCCAATGCTGTCAGTTCCCGGACATAGTCATGACCCAACAGCAGCATATTCCCGACCTAGAGACATCCCAAGTCACCACACACCCCAGGGCACACTCACCACGGCCGAGATAAGAACAAACCGTATATTCCGAACGTTACATCCCTAGCACCAGCGCTTGTCGAAGGACGCCGCAATTTACCCTACTTCCGCCACAACCTGGGCACGAGACGACGAGACACATGCAAAAATGCCCCGACTTCACTCATGGTTCTGCACCTTGTTGTCCCCCGCAACGACCTGTGCGTAGCTCGGGGGGGGCGCACCGCCCTCGCTCGGGCCGGCCGCCGCCGATGTGGTGCCCTGCTCTTGTGGAGGATGCTGCTGCTGGTGCTGCTGGGAAGCGCCCGCGGTTCCGTAGTTCACGGGTTGGCCATGGGGCTTGCTGGCCGTCGGGTGCGGGTGGGCGTTGGCGTGCGGATGCTGCTGGTAGCCCTGGGGCTGCTGCTGACCGTGGCCGCCGTTGTGGACAAACACGTAGATGCGACCGTGCTCGGCGTCTTGAGGGAGGTTTTGGTAGTCGTAGTCGTAGGGCGGCTCGGGGTAGGTTGCGATGATGTACCACGCGTGGAGGAGGCCGGGGAGCTGGGAGGGGGGTTCAGTCAGTTTTGAGAGAACGCGACCAAGCGTTGGAAGGGTGGGGTAGGATGAGGAAGGAAACGTACATAGCCTAAAATGAAGAGGAGGAAGTTGATGATTGAGTCGGCGGAGCAAATGCCGCGCTTCACCCAGACTGTTGTGGAAGTTAGTTAGCTGCCAGTGCTGTGACGGACTTGGTGCTCTAGGCAACAGGACAGCTGTTGCAGGGATGGACGCGGGGCAACTGACCGGGAAGCGGCGGGAAGAGAACGGCCAGAACGCCGAGGAAGATATCGGTTGAGCACATCGTGGTAGCGTTAGTATGGTAGTCAAGCGAGTGAACAGTGAATCGCGGTGGATGTTGATGGTGAGATGTGGTGTTTTGAGAGGTCTGGGTCAGGAGGGTTGATGAAGGGTCCCAAGACCATGATGCAACTGGGTTCAGTCATGTGGCGGCCGCCGGGGCTTGCGTAATGTGGGATGGCGCTTGTCCGCTTGTGGCTTGGCGGGATGCACGATGCCTCGCACGCTGCGCACCGCATCAAAGTCTGGGTTAGGGTTGGCTCCGGAGCCTTGGCACTTCAAAGGCGGTCGAGAATTCGAGGCAGAATGGAACCGATCACTCGCATCCGCCTCGACCTTCCATTGTTTGGCCTTTGGCCACTTGTTATCCTTCACCAATTTTCTTCTTATCACCCGCCATCTACGCCTAGCCGATACCATGGACGACTTAGAGTCGCTCGAGCTGCTCTCGCTCGTGTCGAAAGTCACGTCGGAATTGCAGAACCACTTGGGCATCAGCGACAAGACGCTGGCCGAGTTCGTCATTGCCCAGCGGTTAGAATGCGCGTCTTTCGCAGACTTCAAAGCCAAGCTCGCTGCTTTCGGCGCCGAGTTTCCGCCCAGCTTGGTGGAGAGCATTGATCGCGTCGTCCGGACTATGCACCCCAAGTTCAAGGGACAAGAGAATGGCGCCCACCACAACGGAGACGACGAGAAGTCGAAGCAGTCGGCGGGGGAACAGACCAAGGTGTTCAAGGGCCTTTCCATTCCCGACAAAGCCGTGGAGGCCATCGATGACACGTTGGCAATGTTGGAAAGCTTGGAGCCAAAACGAGCCGACAGGGACCGCCCACGAAAACGCAGTCGCACCCCGGACGACCACCGAGACGAGACGAGACGGAAACGAAAAGACCGATACCGGTCAAGATCGAGGTCGAGGTCGATGTCCCCCCCACGAGGCCGACGGAAGAACGGCCGCTACGACGACATCGACGATTTTCGCCGCCCGCCACCTCAGGAGCTGGACGATACGCCACAGCTGCACAAGATCTATGATGGTCACGTCACGGGGATCAAGGATTTTGGCGCCTTTGTAAACCTGCATGGCGTCAGGGGCAAGATCGATGGCTTGGTCCATGTTTCGGCCTTCGGGCAACGGGTCGACCACCCGTCGGATGTTGTTTCAAAGGGGCAGGCTGTCAAGGTCAAAGTCATCAAGATCGAGGGCAACAGGGTAGGACTATCGATGAAGGACGTGGATCAGCAGACGGGCATGGATCTTGCGCCGCAGTTGAGGTTAGGTTCTGGCGCGAACATGGAAGCCCTCGGCGGCCGCGGGAGGGCCCCAGTTGACGGAGGCAATGTGCCAAACGGCTCTTTCCAGGCCTCTGCAGTGGCCCGGGGCCAGAAGAAGCGGATGACCTCTCCGGAACGATGGGAAATCCGCCAGATGATCGCTGCCGGAATAGTTAAGGCGTCGGAGTACCCGGACCTCGAAGACGAGTACAATGCCACTCTCAGGGGAGAAGGGCAGTTGGAACTGGAAGAGGAATTCGATATTGAGATTCGGGACGAGGAACCTCCGTTCTTGGCGGGGCAAACCAAGCAGTCGCTCGAGCTGTCGCCCATCCGCGTCGTCAAGGCCCCGGACGGCTCACTCAACCGCGCGGCTATGGCGGGAACCAACCTGGCCAAGGAAAGAAAGGAGCTGCGGCAGCAGGAGGCCGAGTCGCAGCAGGAGAAACCAAAGGTCGACTTATCGTCGCAGTGGCAGGATCCGATGGCCAACCCCGAAACACGACAATTTGCCAGCGACCTGAGGAAGCGAGCCCAGGTCACGCAGTCGGCCCCAGAGGGAGTACCCGAGTGGAAGAAAGCTATAGCCAAGGATCAGCCCCTCGGCAGGCGGACCAACATGAGCATCAAGGAGCAGCGGGAATCGCTGCCCGTTTTTGCTTTCAGAGACCAACTCATCCAGGCTGTCAAAGAGAACCAGATCTTGATCGTGGTGGGCGAGACTGGTTCAGGCAAGACCACACAGCTCACGCAATATCTCGCCGAAGGTGGGTTTACAAACAACGGTATGATCGGTTGCACGCAGCCTCGCCGAGTCGCGGCTGTCTCGGTGGCCAAACGCGTGGCCGAGGAAGTTGGGTGCCAGCTCGGCCACGAAGTCGGCTACACTATCAGATTCGAGGATGTCACGAGTCCGGTGACGAAGATCAAGTACATGACGGATGGAATGTAAGCTTCCCCGCTCCCCTATTGCTGGAGCCGAGTCACTGACCTAAGCATAGGTTACAACGTGAAATCTTGATGGATTCTGACCTCAAGAGATATTCGGTTATCATGTTGGACGAGGCCCACGAGCGAACAATTGCGACCGACGTCCTTTTCGCACTTTTGAAGAAGACTGTCAAGAAGCGAGACGACCTCAAGATCATCGTTACCAGCGCAACGCTGGATGCGGACAAGTTCAGCGAGTACTTCAACGCTTGCCCCATCTTTACCATCCCCGGGCGAACTTTCCCCGTCGAGATTCTCTACTCACGGGAACCGTAAGTCTGCGATCCTTGGCCTTCTGTGCCTGGCAAGTAGCTGACTTCTGTAGGGAATCGGATTACCTCGACGCAGCGCTCACTACGGTGATGCAAATCCATCTGACTGAACCCCCAGGCGACATCCTGGTCTTCTTAACGGGCCAAGAAGAAATCGACACGGCTTGCGAGATCCTATTCGAACGGATGAAGGCTTTGGGCCCGGGCGTCCCCGAGCTCATCGTCCTGCCGGTTTACTCTGCGCTTCCGAGTGAAATGCAAAGCAAGATCTTTGAGCCAGCGGCGCCCGGCAGCCGCAAGGTGGTGATTGCCACCAATATTGCCGAAACTTCGATCACCATCGACTTCATCTACTACGTGGTCGACCCCGGTTTCGTGAAGCAGAATGCTTACGATCCGAAGCTGGGAATGGACTCCCTGGTGGTGACCCCTATTTCCCAGGCGCAGGCGAATCAGCGAGCGGGTCGTGCGGGCCGCACAGGTCCGGGAAAATGCTTCCGTCTGTACACCGAGGCCGCGTTCCAGTCCGAAATGCTCCCCACGACGATTCCCGAGATACAGCGGCAAAATCTTTCCACTACGATCTTGATGTTGAAGGCTATGGGCATCAACGACCTGCTCCGCTTCGACTTTATGGATGTAAGTTGCTTCGGCCCTTTGGTCTCCGTGTGGTTGCTAACATATTTCCAGCCTCCGCCCGTAAACACGATGCTTACGGCGCTCGAGGAGCTGTATACCCTAGGAGCGTTGGATGACGAAGGGCTGTTGACACGCCTGGGCAGGAAGATGGCCGATTTTCCAATGGAACCGACCCTATCCAAAGTTCTCATCGCCTCGGTCGACAAGGGCTGTTCTGACGAGATGGTGACCATCGTCTCGATGCTCAACCTGCTCCAGATATTCTACCGACCAAAGGAAAAGCAGACACAAGCCGACCAGAAGAAGGCAAAGTTCCACGACCCGTCGGGCGACCACCTCACGCTCCTAAACGTGTACAGCTCGTGGAAGAACAATGGGTATGCCAACGCATGGTGCTTCGAAAACTTCATCCAGGCCCGCTCCATGCGCCGGGCCAAGGACGTGCGCGACCAGATTGTCAAGATCATGGAGCGCCACCGGCACCCCATCATCAGCTGCGGCCGCGAGACAGACCGGATCCGGCAGTCGCTCTGCGCGGGTTTCTTCCGCAACACGGCCCGCAAGGACCCGCAGGAGGGCTACAAGACGCTGATCGAGGGCACGCCCGTGTACCTGCACCCCAGCTCGGCGCTGTTTGGCAAGCAGGCCGAGTGGGTCGTGTACCATACGCTGGTGCTCACTACGCGCGAGTACATGCACTTCACGACCACCATCGAGCCCAAGTGGCTGGTGGATGCCGCGCCGACCTTCTTCAAGGTCGCGCCGACGGACCGGCTGAGCAAGAGGAAGCAGGCCGAGCGGATCCAGCCGCTGTATAACAAGTTCCAGGGCGAAGACGACTGGCGGCTGAGTGCGCAGAGGAGGGGCGGGCGGACAGGCGGCGGAGGTGGAACGTGGGGGTAGTTGCGTGGATTGCCTTGGGTTGCTTGCTTGGTGTGGAGTGGTTGTGGTTTGCGAGCTTGTGTATATTGGCGAGTGGTATGTGGGACGATAGCGGATATGTGATACCCCTTGGCCTCACATTTGGTTTGTTTCGGTGTATGATACGAGGTCTTGTTTCTTGTTGGGCTGATTGCTGCTGGTTACCTTAGGCGGGTGCCTCGAGGATAAAACCACCGGCATCTGTCCGTGAGCCTCTGGCACGAAGTGGCATCGGACAGAGCAGGGAACAGGGGTGAGCGGCTGCCTGGTACGGCATTCCTGCAGCTGACAGCGATTGGGAAACCAACAGCATGAGATCAACCAACCGGGAAGCACCTTCGAGCATCGGCGGTCAAACCGGCCTTAAACTAACGACGCCCAACCATCACCCGACCAAGGATCCCGTCTTCGGCTTCCTTTTCTCCCCCGAAAAAGTTACAGAAACTGAGAAAAGCCGCTCCCAAGCCGCAAGCCACCATGTCCACCTCCGACACCAACACCACCACAAATCCCACCACCGCAGACCTCGAAACGCTCATCATCCCCCCAACCGACCCCTCCACCCACACCCACACAGTCATCTTCCTCCACGGCCGCGGCGACACCACGCGCTCCTTTACCGCCGCCCTGCACGGCTGGCGGCACTCCCAGACTCACAAATCCCTCTTCGAATCCTTCCCGACCTTCCGCTGGGTCTTCCCGCAGGCGCCTTCGCGCGCCATCGCTAGCACGGCGCGCCACTTTGGCCAGCCGGTGGTGGTGCCGCAGTGGTTCGACGTGTGGACGTCGCGGGATTTTTCGCGGCGCGAGGAGGTGGCGATTGAGGGGTTGAGGGAGACGGTTCCGGCCGTTGCGGCGCTGGTCGCGAGGGAGGTGGGGGAAGGGGGCTTGGGTGGGAGGTGGGATCGGGCTGTGCTTGCGGGGATGAGTATGGGCGCTGCTGCGGGGGCGCATGTGTTGTTTCATCTGCGCGTGCCACCGCGACAGGCAGCAGGAGGAGGAGGTGGTGGTGGTGGTGGTGGGGGTGGAGACAGGGGCAGCGGCGGGTTGGCGGCGTTTGTGGGGTTTTGTGGGCGGTGTCCGTTCATGGGGAGGGCGGCGTCGCTGGAGGAGATGAGGGGGGTGCTTGGGCTGCTGGGTGGGGGGGTTGGTGGTGGGTTGATGATGGCTGGCGGCGGGGGGGAGGAGGACCTCGGGGAGGAGGAGAAGGATGGTGTGGTGAGGAGCACGCCGGTCATGTTGCAGCATAATGTGGACGATCCGTTGGTTTCGGTTGAGAGGGGCCGCGGGCTGAGGGATACGCTGAGGGGGTTCGGGGCAGAGGTTGAGTGGAGGGAGTATGCCACTGGAGGACACTGGTTTCAGTCGCCGGAGGGGATTGATGATGTGGTGGAGTTTCTGAATAGGGTCGTGCTGGGGAGGGTGGGGGAGTGAGGTGGGAGTTGCTGGGGGGTCTGGAGATGGTGGACAGGGTCAAGCGGCGGCTGGCCATGAGACAGCGGGTTTGTCCTGATGCGTCTCGTTGAACGCAAAGAAGGCGCCCGTTGAAAGTAGAATACACGGCATTCGGATCGAGAGGCCACATGTGTAGTTTGACGGATCCACCGTTCTGAGACCTTCACATATCCCTACTCCTTGGACCGCATCTTACGTCGGCGAGTTCAACAAGCATTGGATGATAAGATGCATGCATAGCTGGAGATGAAAACGTTGGTATCTGTCTTGGCTAACTAATCTCTGCCCCTTCTCCGCCGCGCATCAAGCCAGCTCGGCCTCAATGATGCTCTCGACCGACTGCACGGGGCGCCAGATCTTGACGACCCTCATGCCGGCGCTAGCGATAAGCTCGCGCCACTGCTCCTCGGAGCGCTCGGCGGCGGCGAGGCAGGCCATCATGGTGATGTCGGAAACGGTGACGCGCGACAGGGGCTTCTCGCTGCTGACGAGGCTCTCGTGGATCAGCAGGCGCGAGTAGCCCTTCTCCATGGCGGGCGCCAGCTGGCCAAGGATCTGGCGCGCCGTCTCGTCGGGCCAGTCGTGCAGCACGTTGTGCATGAAGTAGAGGCGAGCGCCCCGGGCGCCGTCGGGCTGGGGCGTGAAGAAGTCGTGCGGCTGCACCGAGATGGCCGCGTCGGCGGCGAGGTCCTCGGGCACGCCCTTGAGTATGTCCGGGAGGTCCTGCAGCACGAGGCTGCCCGCGGGCAGGTCCGGGTGCCGGGCGAGGAACTTCTTCAGGTCGTGGCCCTTGCCGCCGCCGATGTCGACGACGAGCGGGGAGGCGCCGCTGCCGCTGCCGCTGCCGCGCTCCTGGGCGGCGGCGACGGCCGTGTCGGTCGGGTAAACGTCGACCCAGGGCGTCAGGTTGTACTTGGAGTGGCACTCCATGGCGTCGTTGAAGTCGGACGTCAGCAGCGGGTTCGTGCCGACGTAGTGGAACATGTTGGCGCCCTCGCCGCGCCAGAACTGGAAGTTGCAGTCGTTCACGTTGGTCGGGTTCTTGAAGCCCGCCTGCTTGAGGTACAAGGGCAGCGAGCGGAACATGGGGTTGTTGAGCTCGTGGTAGAAGCCGCCGTACAGGTTCGGGAACGGGGCGTCCTCAGCGAGGGTCCTCGCCCAGGGCGTGCGCTCGTACGTGTCTGAGGCCACCTCGGTGACGAGGTGTTGGCCGGCAATGGCCCGCATCATCCGCCCTAGTCGGGGGGTGTGTGTAAGTGAGCAGCTCGGCGCTGTGCAACTCAGACAGAGAAAACATACTGATGAGCAGCGCGTCGGCTCCTGTGAGCTCAGCAAGCTTGGCGCAGGTGATGGCTTCACCGCCCGCCTCTGCCCACTTCTGGAAGACGCCGGCGTCGATGAGCGTCTTGATGGAGGCGTTGATGGCGCCGCTCACCCCTAGTTACATAGCAATCATGTCAGCGAGGTCCTTGCCCGGGACTGGTTCATGATGGATGATGGCGCTGCGAGGCTTGGCGGGCGCATTTGGTGGCGTTGTGTGTCTTACAGTTGTGGTCCCAGGCGATGTCCCATGGCGACTGAATCCGCCTGAGGGCTTCGAAGACGGCATCCCGGGCCCGAACCCGCTCGGCCTCGTTGGCAAACGAGTTGGCGTCGATGCCTTGGAGGCTGGCAATGAGCTGGTCTGCTGAACTCATGGTGAACCAATGCGTGTCGATGACGCTCTCTCTCGAGTTTCACAGGGACAGAATTCCCTTTTGAGGGGCTGCTTCCCATCCCATGCACCCTCATGAGTCCGCTCGAGGCTCCCTTGCTCGGCATCGTGGCTGCCGTCCACCGCGACAGAACCCCGCTGCGTCTCGCACCACATTCCTCTGTTGGGACTAGTCCGATCCTGACCCCCGCCGCGCCTGAAGCAATAAGAGGAAAGTTAGCGACGGCTCAACGGCCGCTAAATAGGAAAATGCTTGGGTATCCGACATCGGGTACCGCGTCCAGCTCGGAATATAGAAGAACTGACGACACGCATCTCACACGACGTGATCTGTGCTGTCGTCTCGTCCGTCATAGAGAGGCGCTGCTCTTTGCCTCGCTTGACTCGTTCCAACCACGTGCTGCGGGATGGGGCTCCCCTGTCAGCCCCCCTGCATGCGCTGTACTGTGGTATGATGGGTAATAAAAATCTCCATGCGGGGTACCCGGGCTAATTAGTGCCACAATATCGACTTCTTTTACACTAAATATACCAAACAGATAGCTAGTATTTTGTATGCATCCCGTTGGCTGCAATGACGGCTTTGCAGCGCTCTGGCATTGAGGCCAGCAGCTGCTTCAAGTTGTCGTCTGGCAATGCCTCCCAAGCCTCCTTAACGTATTCGCGAAGCTTGTCATATGATGGTTTTTCTTCAAGGCCATACCGGTCTTCGATCCAGTCCTTCATCCAATTCCAACAGGACTCGATTGGGTTCAAGTCTGGTGAAAAAGGTGGCCATTCCATCACGACAATGCCTCGCTCCCTGAGATCCGCCTGTGTCTCGGCAGCTGCATGCCCTGGAGCACCATCTTGCATCAAAATTAGATCTTCACCAAGCTGTGCCTTACACATCTGTATCCAGCCATGAATGACAGGGACAGTGCGTGTGCGGTACGTCTCAGCGTTGATCTTTCCCCAGTCCTTTTCCCAAAAGAGTCCAGGGCCTTTACCCAAGCCAGAGAAGCAACCCCAGAACATCCAGCCTCCTTTGCGTTGATGCTTTTCGACAATGCAAGTTGGATCCCACTCTTCGCCGTTCCGCCGGGTAACATATTGCTTCTGATGTGGCCCGCTAGTAACCCAAGTCTCATCGGTCCAAAGGGTCTTTGCCCATTGTTCAAGGGTCCAATGTTCATGCTCTTGGGCCCAAGCTAGACGGAGTTGCCGGGTTCGTTCGGTAATCGGTGGCTTCTTACGAGC